>JAODAL010001278.1:0-240163 GCA_025379985.1 Phyllomedusa bahiana | reverse complement strand
TATTAAAACCCAAAAATTTTTTTAAAAATTAAATTTTTTAAAAAAAAATTAAAAAAATAAATTAAAATTTTTTAAACCCCAAAATTTAAATATATTTAAATTTTTTTTTAAAATTTAAAATAATTTTTAATTAAAAATAATTTAAATATATTTTAATAACCCCCCCATTTAAAATTTTAAATATATTTTATTAATTATAATATAAATTATTATAATTTAATTTTTTAAAAAATATTTATTAATTTTATATTTTTAAAGTTCATTTATATTAAATTCTTTTTTAAGTATTAAAACAAAAAAAATTTTTTTTTAAAATTTTTTTTAAATTAAATTTATAATTTTTAAATATTTTAAATTTTAATTTTAAAAAATCCCCCCATAAAATTTTATATTTAAATTTTTTTAAACGTGTTAATTATCATTTTTATACAACCCTCTCATCATTATACGGTACTTTATGGGTATATACCGTCCCTAACATTTACAGTGTACATATAGTATATACAGACCCCCTCATCATTATACAGTGTACATTATAAAAATTATAAAAATCCTATCTTTATACAGTGTTTATCATTATAAGATCCCATCATTAACATGTAATTATCATTTTAAATTCCAGACCCCTCTCATTTTACGTGTACTTTCAGCAAAATACAGTCCCCCCCATCTTATACTGACATTATCACATATACAGATCTCACATTGTACATTTTTTATAAAAAAATTTACAGCCCTCTCATTATACAGTGTCATTATCGTTTTAAGATCCCCCTCATTTACAGTGTACATTATCATATTTACAGATCCCTATCATTATTACAGTGTACATTTCATTTAATACAGATCCCTAATCTTATCAGTTACATATAGTATAAAAAACCAAATCCCCCCCCCATCATTATCAGGTACATTATCGGTTTTTACAAATCCCCCCCATATTATACAGTGTACATTTCATTTTAAAGATTCCATCATTATACATGCCCAAATATAGAAAATTTAAGATCCTCCATCTTTATACAGTGCCCAATATCAGCATATACGACCCCCTCAAATACATGTCCAAATATCAGTTATAAAATCCCCCTCATCATTTATACAGTTACATTATCAGTATATACAGATCCCCATCTTATACAGTGTTCATTATAGTATATAAAAACCCCCCAAAATTTTATACAGTGACTTATCAGTTAACACTCCCCCCTTCTTATACTGTACATTTTGTTTATACAGATCCCTCATCATTATACGGTTCATTATCAGTATATACAGATTTCTATCAAAAACAGTGTACATTATCAGCTTTAAAACGCTCCCCTCATTTATACAGTGTACATTTCAGATTTACAGTCCTCCATTTATCAGTGACATTATCAGTTATACAATCCCCATCTTAAAGTGTACATTATCAGTATATACAGACCCCTAACATTATACAGTGTACTTTCAGAATACAATCCCCCATCTTTATACAGTGTCCATTATCAGTATACAAATCCCTCAATAACATGACATTATCAGTATAAAAATCCTCCATCATTATAAAAGGGAAACATGACTTTTGGATATGGGATGAACCCCGCTTAATATACCCAGTTTAACCAAGAATAAATCACAAAACTTTCCCCTTTTGGGTGTCGAAGGGCCCACGCTTTTTTTCAAACCATAAAGTACAACAAACAGGGAAGGGGTTCAGGTGGAGTGTAGACAATTGTGTGATATTCCCACTGTTTGACATCGCCCCCGGAAAACAGCAAAAAAGGGGCGGCACGTTTGGGCTCCATTCTAGCAACCATAAAAATTGGGGGCACCACTGACCCTACAAAGATCCTCACCCCTGTTAACCACCGGCCCCCCCCGGTGCCTTCCCATTATACCATCCTTTAAGGCGGGCCCACTTCCAAGTCAGCCCTTCACCCAGAGATTTAACACCTCTATTAGTTAAAATTAGTCCACCAAAAACTTGACCTGCAACTTCCACTGACCCCTAAACCCGCAACAAAAGCTGTGACATTATAATAAAGGGATTAAATATTTGTATTTTTTTTTTTTTTTGTTTTTTTTTATTTTATTTATTTTTTTATTTTATTTTTTTTGTTTTATATTTTTTTTTGTTTTGCCCAAATTTTCAAATTTCCCAAGACTACTGGGGGAGTCACCCTACAGCATCAGGGAGGAAAAACCCCCTGTGGGGGAAACCTCTAGGGAACCAGGTGAAGGTCCCCCTTTTGGGCTTAAAGGGAAAATGCCAACCAATGCTCATCATAATAATAACTTTTTAAAACCCAGGTTATAAAAAAGTCAATATAAAACCTACCAAAACATTCTCACTGTAAAATCATGCAAAAGTACAAGCTTCAGACATTCTTTAAAATTAGGGGGGGGTGGGGGGGGGGGCATCTTACCCCTGCTTCTTTTGGGGAGAGAAAGGGAAGTAGGGGAGAAACTGGAACTTATATCTACTCCCAACCCACCCCCTCACAGTAAAACCTTCCCCTCCACAATCCTCCCTTTATCACAACCCCCCCCCGCTCATTCCCATAAAATACACTACAGGAGCTTTTTGCCAATGCGGACATAACTGCCCCCTTTTACAAACCATTCCCCTTTGCTCAAAGTTACTTACAAAAAAAAACTACATACACTAAACCATCAGCTTAAATACCTCAGCTATACAGCCAAAAACTCCCCAACATAAGGGGGGCTTATTCCCCTCCCAAAGTCATGGCCCCCTTCGCTTAGGGCTTCGGGGGGGGTTTTTGACTTTTGTATGGGGGAACCCCCTCTAACAGTCCCCTTTAAACCCCGAATAAATGCAAAACACATTTCCTTTGGTGTCGAATGGCCACAGCTTTATTCAAAACCCAAAAATACAAAAACAGGAAGGGGTAGGTGGATCTAGCAATTGTGTGATATTCCCCCTGTTGACATGCAGACCCCCCAACCCCAATAAAGGGGCGGGACCTCTGGCGCCATTTAAGGGGCCAGTACATTTTAGGGGACCCGACCCACTGAAGACCTCACTCCTGTTAACCACGTGCCCCCCCCTGGATCCATTACCTTTTACCATCCTTTAAGGTGGCCCCTTCCAAAAATCCCTCTTCCCCCCATGAGATTTAAAATCCCCTATTTTTTAAAATTAATACCAAAACTTGACCTGCAACTTCCCCTGACTCCCGAACCGCCACAGGAGAGGCCTTTTACACCTTTAAAAGGGGTCGACCCCAACCCAAAACTGCCCTAACTTCAAATCACAAAATACCCCCTAGCCATTTGATCTGCCCTGGAAATACCTACAAAAGTCACCTTCCCTGGCCAACAAACGAAAACCATGAACAATTTAAGGGGAAGTAAAGTTGTATAACCCCCTATTCTAATTTGGGGTGTTATCCATTAGCTAAGTATCCAATGTCAAGTGAAAAACACTGAGCTTTAAACCCAAAAAAGGGGGGGGTAAAAGGACCCAAAAAACAAAAACATAATTGGGGCGCAGGGTTTCATCTCGAACACTACCCTCCAATGACTGATCATAAGCATCAAATTAAATTTACCCCCCTTTAAATTTTAAAAAAATCTAAACTATCCTGAATCTCGTATTATTTCCTTTCCACACAATGCCCCCAGGATCTTTCCCGCAATGAAAAAAGGGGTTTTTTGAAATCCAGAAAGCAAACTTTGGGGGGCCCAAAAACCAAACGCTCCCATTACCAAACGCTTTACTATGCATCCTAACCATGACCTACCCAACACAAAACATTAACTGCAAAAAATACCCAAAAGAAGACAATTGCTTCAGTCACAGCTATGACTAAAAACTATTTTAAATATGAAAACACCCCTTACAACAAGCTATTAAACAGTCATGACAGATAGAGGACCCTACAATAAAACCAGCCCCGTCTGTTCACTTTTAGAAAGAGTAAAGAGAAAGTATGTACAAAAATTTTAGCGGGGATTCCCAAAAAATTTTTCCCTCGCTTTTTTTAAACCTCATAAAACCCAACCAACAGATTTACTCAAGGGGACCGAATTTCCCCCCACCTTGGGCCGTTATCACCAGACCCCAAGGGTTCCTTGAGAGAGCCAAAACAGTGCTTGGGGAAAAAATCCCCCAATTAAAAAATCGTCCCACGTGGTGCACATTGGCTTGCTTTACTCTCCCTTGACTCCTAACGCTTAATGACAAGGCGCAGTAGGGGGCCATTTTGTGCCTGGAAATGATTGCATTCTAGCTGCAGGCCCCATCTTGATGCTCCCTTCCCCTTGGTTGCATAGCTGTATACCGATAGAAAATCTCTATGTGAAGTTGATAGCCTTGTCTATGAAAACCCTAAAGGGGGCATGACATACATAACAATAACAACCACCTCTTTTCCAAAAATACCTCCCAAAAAAGGGTCCTTGAAGCTACTCATCACTTGAAATTTATTTTTTCCCCCCGGGGTCCGCCAACATTCAAATTTTTCAGATTTTAAAATTTTTTTTTTTTTTTTTTTTTTATATTTGTTTTTGGGTTTTTTTTTTTTCCACGTCATTTTTTTCCTCACCCCCAGAGCCATAACTTTTTTTCTCAAACAGAGTAGGGGGGAGGACTAACTGCGATGTTCCTTGCTCTCAATAAGGGGAGTACCCCCAATGAGCACATCTACCCTAAGGGAAACCATACTAAAAATACATTGCCCTTGGGAAAATTGTGAGAAACCCCAAGGAACCATAATTCAAAAATGATTTTGACAGATTCAATTTAAAGCATAGGAACAGTTAAAACAAACACTTAGCAATATTATATAAAAACTGTCCCTATCTAATAATTGGTAATCCGTCAGTAGTATAACAGAGCCCCTGACTCATCTGATGATTGCCACTGAATAAAAAGAATTAAAAAAGACCTTAATTCACTTGTTTTATGCCACCAAAAGGGGGAAAAGGGCCCTTTAAATAAAAAATCTGGGACCCATGTCAGTACTCTGAACCAATTAACCCCCAAAAAGGCCCCACACCAAAAACCCCAATCATGGGGCTAGCGACCTCGACCAAACCCCAAGGGTTTCAAAACACCATTACCCCCGGGCCCTACTCACTGGCTCGGGGGCCCCAAAAAGCCAGCTTTTGGTTAAACCCTTTTTTTTTCCGGGATACCACCTGGAAACCCACCTCCCAGATCCGTCAAACTAAACCACAATGTGGGGGTAAGAGACCTGGGGACCAAAACCCAAAGGGAAAAAACACCCTTACCCCACCCCATTTTCCCCTGGCTGGGGGCCCCAAAAACCCAACCCCCGGGCCAACCATTTTGCTCCCGGGGTACCCCCTAAGAGCCCCCCTTCGCCATTTTTTTTTTTTTTTTTTTTTTTTTTTTTTTTTTTGGGAACTGGAAACCCTTTCCCGCTCTTAAGCCCTTCCAAGTCCCAGAAATCTCAAGGGCCCCCAAAACCTTAGTACCCCAGGATTGTATGCCAAAATAAGGGGGAAAAGGGCTTTAAGCTAAAAAGACTGTTGTTTATATCAAAGCTTGAACACCTTACCCCAGCGATTTTACCACGGCTCGGGGGGCACCTAAACCACCCTTGTTCAGTGTTTAACCCGCAGGGCGCTGGGGGCACCACCCCGCACAAAACCTCCCCTTTCCGCCCCACCCCCCCACCATGGGGAGGGAAAAACCCTCCCATATGAAAAACCCCCCAAAAACCAAGTTAAAGACCAACTCCCAAAAACCCCCCTCCTCACCCCAATTTAGCAAGGGTTGTATGCAAAATGAAGGGGAAAAAGGGGGTCCTTGAAGTTACCAGATTGGGCCCTTTTATCAAGCTCTGAACCTTTTTACCTCTGCTGCTTTTCCCATTTGGCTCAGAGAAAAACCCTAAGCCACAATTGCCAGTATCAGGAGCCCTGCTGCCCTTTTCCCCCTTCCCGGTGCCGTTCCCCTGAATTTGGGGGCTTCTTGATGCTGCAGGGCCAGCCCCATGCCCCCGTGATGGGGACCGGCCCACTTGGGACCTTTTTTTTTCCGTTCCAACCCATACTCCCCCGATGCCCCCTCGCATGTTGGCCGGTCCCGATGGAAAAATTTTTCCAGGGTCGGGGGACTCACCCCGCAAGAGCCTCCCCCTAACGCAGACAGACAAAGGGACCATCACTGTAGAAACCAAAAAAAATTTCCCCAACTTCAAGGGCCCCCTATCCATCTTCAGCAGGGTTTTTATACAGCAAAAAAAGACTATAATCACATGCACATACATATTACCCCATGATAAAAAAAAGATCAGGTACAGATCGACTCCAGTAGATAGGGGGGGCTGATACCCTTACACAGCAGGGGCACCATACACCCGGGTAAACTTATATAATCACTAAAACCCAAATACTAAAAAGGGAAAAAAATGCCCGTTTCATAACACAGGGTCAGTCACCATCCTATTTATAGTTAATCTGTTGATATCCAACACAAAACTAAGCAGGGGGAAAAATGCCCCGTAATGCAGGGGCAGTATACATTCTGTATAAAGGGTTTTACACCCTACTAACCATAATTTCTAAGAGGGGAAAAAATGCCCTGTACATAAAAGGGGGGTAAACCATCCTATCATGATTTCTTCTGCTGTGAAATCCTAAACAATCTAAGCAAATAATGCCCCCGTACCTAACACAGGTCGGATTCATCCTTTTATGGTTTATTTGCTGTGATATCACCAACCCACTACTAACAGGGGGAAAAATCCTTAAACAAGGTCAGTGAATTCTTGTGATGCCTGGGCCCGTAACACACTGTGAAGGTGAATATTACAGATCTCCGCTCTGTCACAAAGGGGGAAAAAGACCCTGCACCCAAAAAAGTTAATCCACACAAGGTCATGTCCAGCACAGGTTGTCCTGTAGTCATGCAGCCTCCTCACTGCCCTCATGTCTGTGATCTCCCTACTCCCCCCAGGGGCCCCCTTCTCTCACCAGCATCCCCCTCCCGTGACCTCACAGCTCCACCATAGAGAGCCAGATAAATGAATGGGACATACATTTACAAAAGCAACTAGAGCCAAGCCTGCAAGCATGAGGGGGAGGGAGCAGATACATCCCTATTGCTAATGAAAATTTAGTAAAAATCCCATATACAATAAGCAGTTTTTTAAATTTTTTTTTTTTTTTCTGTATCTTGTATAGGGGAGTGAACCCCCTTGTGTGATGTGGGGGGCACTGGCATTTTCTTCCCTGAGGGCCAGAGACATCTTACTGTTCTTTGGGGAAGAAAGAGGAAGTAGGAGAGAAGATAACTTTTATCTACTCCCAAACCCCCCCCTCTCACAGTAAAACTCTTCCCCCTCCACAACTCCCCCCTCTATATCACAACCCCCCCTCTCATTTTCCCATAAACTCACATACAGGGGTTTAGCACAATGGGGGCTATAAATGCCCTCTCAAAACCTTCCCCCTTTCTCAAGTTTTACAAAAAATTTACTATGCATACACTAAAAACCATCACTTAAATACCACAGTTACAGCCAAAAACTCCCCAACTATAAGGGCTCTAGGTTTCCCCCCCCAAAAATCAGGCCCCCCTTCGCTTAGGGTTCGGGGGGGTTCGTATATACAGATCCCCCCATTTTATACGTGACATTATCGTTTTACAACCCCCCCCATCATTATACGGTACATTATCATATATACAGATCCCCCATATTTACAGTGACATATCAGTTTATACAGATCCTCCTCTTATCATGTAATTATCAGAATACAGTCCCTCACATTATAAAATGTACATATATTTATACGACCCTCCCATAATTTTAACTGTTCCTTTATCATTTACAAAACCCCCCTCATTTTATAATGTTTTTATTTTTAAATCAGACCCCTCATATTATAAAGACATGATAGTATATACAGATCCCCCATCTTATACGTGTCCATTATCAGTATATAAAAACCCCCCATCATTATACAGGTACATTTCAGTATATAAGATTTCTCATCATTTTACAGTGTACATTTTTTGTATTACAGACCCCCTCATTTACATGTCCATTATCAGTATATACAGATCCCCCTCTTATACAGTGTACTTTCAGTATAACAGATCCCCCCCAACATTATACATGTACATTTAAATATATACAGACCCCTCATCATTATACTGTACATTATAGTATTTACGATCCTCATCATTAACAGGTACATTATCTATATACGATCCTCCCTCATTATACAGTGTAATTATCAGTATATACAATCCTCCACATTATCATGTCCTTATCAGTTATACAAATCCATCATCATTATACAGTGCACTTTCAGTATATAAAGATCCCTATCATTATACTTACATTTCAGTATTTATTTTTTATATTTATTTTAGAGCCCCATTAATTTCCCCGGGGCGCTTATTTTTTAAAGGGAATTACATACTAACAATATTGAAAAAATTTCCAATGGGCAAAATTAGAAAACGAAACTGAGGGGAAAAGGGCCCCTCCCCGGGGGGGCGAGGGCTTACAATCTACAAGGAAAAGGGGAGAGACAGAAGGTGTGGGGCAACATCTTCGGGCCGGTGTACGGGTGGGGTTATGTGGATTTAGGCTACCCTAGAGGGGGTTTTCAGGTTGCTTTTAAAGGTGAAAGTTGGGGAAGTCTGATGTTTGGGGGCAGTGATTCCGAGTGGGGGTTGAAGCAGGGAGAACTTGGAGGGGTTTGTGGGATGATAAAGGGGGGGACAAGGAGAAGTCCGTGAAGGGGAGATTGCGTGAGGGAGGTATCGGGAAATTGGGGCAAGATTAGGGAGGAGAGAGGTTAGGGAGATTTGTAGGTCATTTTAGTATTTGAACTAATTCGTTTGGCAAGGCAGCCAGTAAAGGGGATTGCAAAAACAAGGGTACGAGGAGAGAGGGATCGAACAAGTTAAAGGGAGGGATTGGAGGGAGGGGGGTGCAGGGGAGGCCACAAAAAGGGATTTGCAGTAGTCAAGGGGGGAATGACGGGGGGCGGGACTAGTTTTTTGTAGTGTCAAGTTGGGGAAAATGGGCGGGGGTGTAAATATTTTTCAGGGGAGACGGCGGGCAGAGGTAGGTTTGGATTGGGGTTTGAAGGATAAAGGGAGTCAAAGGTTCCCCCAAAGGGCAGCACTTGGGGGCGGGGAAAGGGGGTGTGGCCTTTAAAATGATAAAGATCGGTGGAGGGGGGGGGGGACGGTAAAAAGATGATGAATTCGTTTTATCTACATTTATTTTAACGACGGGGGAAGAAGGGGGAAAGGGATGATAGGCATTTTGGGACCCGGGGAGAGAAGGGGTTTAAAATGTCGGGACCAATATAAAGGGGGTGTCGTCGCGACAGGGTATTAAAGCCATGCAGGCTAGACTGACCCAACCATATGTAGATAGGAAAGGAGGGGGCCAGGACAGACCCTGAGGCAAAAACAAGAGGGGGTGGGGGGAGGAGGGGGTCAGGATGAAGACCTGAATGTCCCCTTTAGAGGGTATGAAGAATCCAGGAAGGGGAGGGCCGTGATGCGAGGGGGGAGGGATTTGTACAGGGTGGGGTGGTCGACCGTGTCAAAGGCAGGGACAGGGTTTGGGGGGGAAAAGGGGCGGAGTAGTGGGGTGAGGCTTTTAGCGGTTACTAGGGCGTGGGGACCTTGGTTAGATTTTTAGTGGAGGGTGGGGGGAAGCCTGATTGGGGGTGGGCAAAGAAGTTGGAGGGGAGGTGGGGACGTGAAGATAACGTGCTGCTCGAGGGTTTGGGCAAAAAAGGGGCATGAGATGGGGCGGGTAGTTTGGCAGAGAGGAGGGGGCAAGATGGTTTCTTAAAATGGGGGTGATGTCGAGTTTAAAAGGAAGGGGAAATGCCCGAGGTAATGATAAATTAAAAGATGGGTAGGGCTGGGGAAAAATAAATTTTATATACAGACCCCCATCATTTACATGTAAATTACAGTATATACAAACCCCCCTCCTTTAAGTTAATTATCATATTACAGACCCCCACATTATACAGTGTACATTATCGTATATTACAGATTCCTCATCATTATACAGTGTACATTATCAGTTGTATATACAGATCCCTCATCATTATTACTGTGTACATTATCAGTTTATACAGATCATCGATCATTATTACAGTGGAAATTATCAGTAAATACAGATACCCATCATTATTCAGTGTTACTTATCAGTTATAAACAGATCCCCCATAATTTATACAGTGTTCATTATCAGTATATACAGATCTCCTCATCATTATACAGTGTACATTATCAGTTTTTACCAGATTCCCCATAATTTTACAGTTTGTATATTTTCAGTATTTTACAGATCTCCATTATTATACAGTGTACCATTATCGTATATTACAGATCCTCCCATCATTATACAGTGTACATTATCAGTATATACAGATCCCTCATCATTATACAGTGTACATTATCAGTATATACAGATCCTCCATCATTATACAGTGTACATTATCAGTATATACAGATCTCCATCATTATACAGTGTACATTATCAGTATATACAGATCACTATCTTTATAAGTGGTATCCATTATCAGTATATACAGATACCTCATCATTATTACAGTGACACATTATCAGTTAGATACAGATCCCTCTTCATTATACAGTGCACATTATCAGTCTATACTGATCCCCCATCAGTATACAGTGTTACATTATCAGATATACAGATCCCCTAATTCATTATACAGTGTACATTATCCTGTATATACAGATCCCTCATCATTATACATGTACATTACGTATATTACAGATCCCTCATCTTTATAACAGTGTAAATATCAGTATTACAGATCCCCTTCATTACTACTGTGTATATTATCAGTTATTTACAGATCCCATCATTATACAGTGTACATTTTTCTAGTATATAGATCCTCACATCATTATACAGTGTAGCATTTATCAGTATATACAGATCCTCCATCATTATTCCAGTGTACACTGATTCAGTATATACAGATCCCCATCTTTATAACAGTGTACACTATCAGTAATATACAGATCCCCCCCATTCCCCTCAATATACCAGTGTAATGTATCAGTTTATATACAGATCCCGATCAATATACTGTGTACAATATCCAGTATATACAGATCCCTCATTCATTATACAGTGTAAATATTATCAGGTTTATACTGATCCACCACATCTTTTACAGTGTACATTATCGTATATACAGATCCTCATCATTATACGTGTAGCATTATCAGTATTTACAGAATCCCTCATTATAAAGTGTATATATCCAGTTATACAGATCCCCATCAGTATACAGTGTACATTTTCAGCATATACAGATCCTCATCATTATTCATGTGTAGTCATTGATCAGTATATTACTGATCACCCAATGCAATTATACAGGTGTTACATTTCAGTATATAAAGATCCCCTAAATATTATTACAGTGTTACTTGATCAATATATACAGATTTCACTCATCATTATACAGTGTACATTATCAGGATTATATACAGATCCAACATTATACAGTGTCCAATATCAGTATATACAGATCCATCATCATTATACAATGTACATTATCAGTATATACAGATCCATCATCATTATACAGTGTACACTATCATTATATACAGATCCCCCTCATCATTATACAGTGTACATTATCAGTATATACAGATCCCCATCATTATACAGTGTACATTTCAGTTTATACAGATCCTGCATTCATTTATCAGTGTACATCAGTATATACAGATCCTCCATCATTATACAGTGTAACATTATCAGTATATACAAGATCCCTCATCATTATACAGTGTACATTATCCAGTACATACAGATTCCTCATCATTATACATTGTCATTATCAGTAGATTCGAATCCCTCCATAATTATACAGTGTACCATTATCAGTATATACAGATCCCCTCATTATAAGTGGTACATTATCAGTATATAAAGATCCTCATCATTATTACAGTGTAAATTATAGTATATACTAGATCCAACTCATTTTACAGTGTACATTATCAGTATATTCAGATCCCCTCACTTTCATTATTACTGTGTACATTAGCAGTATATACAGATCCTCCATCATGTTACAGTGTACATTCTATCAGTTATACTAGATACCCCCCATCATTATACGTGTACATTATCAATATATAAAGATACCTCCATCACTTATTCAGTGGCTCGATTATCTAGTATATTTACAGATCACCATCATTTATACTGCGTTACATTATAGTTTATACCAGATCTCGATCATTATACAGTGGTACATATTCAGTATATACAGATCATCCACATCATTAGACAGAGTACATTATCAGTATATACAGATCCTCCATTATACAGTGTACATTATCAGTATATTACAGATCCCTCATCACTTATACAGTGTACATTATCAGTATATACCAGATCTCCCCCAATCATTTACAAGTGTACATTATCGAGTATATACGATCCTCATTCATTATACAGTGTACATTTTCGTATATACAGATCCCCCATCTTTATACAGTGTACATTATCAATATATACAGATCCCTCATCATTATACAGTGTAAATTATCGAGTATTACAGATCCCTCATCATTATACAGGTGTAATTATCAGCATATACAGACCCTCTCATTATACAGTGTACATTATCAGTATAACAGTCCCCCCATTCATTATACAGTGTAATTAATTCAGTATATACAGATCCACCCATCATTATACAGTGTACATTATCTGGTTTTTACATAGCCTCCATCTTATTCGGTGTACATTATCCAGTTTTTACAGATCCCCCATCATTATACAGTGTACATTATCAGTTTATACAGATCCCCCAATCATTTACAGTGTACATTATCAGTATTATTCAGATCACCATATTATACAGTGTACCTTATCAGTATATACAGTTCCACCATCATTATACAGTGTACATTATAGTATATCAAGATCCCCCATCATTATACAGTGTACATTATCAGTATATTCAGATCCCCCATCATTATACAGTGCACATTATACAGTATATACAGAACCTCATCATTATACAGTGACATTATCAGTATATACAGACCCCCCGATATTATACAGTTGTACATATCTGGTATATACAGATCCCCTCATCATTATACAGTGTACATTATCAGGTTTATACAAAACCCCCCATCATTATACATGTGTTCATTATCAGTATATAGCAATCCCCCTTCATTTTTACAGTGTACAATTATCAGTATATACAGATTTCCTCATCATTTTTCAGTGTACTTTATCAGTATATTAAAGATCCTCATCATTATACAGTGTACATTATCAGTATATACAGATCACCATCATTTACAGTGTACATATCAGTTTATACAAACCCCCCATCATTATACAGTTTAATTTTCAGTATATACAGATTTTCATCATTTACAGTGTATACATTATCAGTATATTAAGATCCCTCATCATTATTACTGTGTTACATTATCTGTTTATTCTAGATCCCCATCATTATTCAGTGTACATTATTAGTATATACAGATCCCCATTCTTTATACAGTGTACTATTTCAGTATATACAGATTACCTCATCCTTGATACAGTGTTCATTAATCTATATAATACAGATCCCTCTTCACTTATTACAGTGTACATTATCAGTATATACAGATCCTCATCATGTATAAAGTGTACTTATCAGTATTACAGATCCCCCATCATTCTTATAAAGTGTACATTTTCTGTAATTCAGATTCTCATAATTATACAGTGTACATTATCAGTATTTACAGGATCCTCTCATCATTATACAGTGTACATTATCTTATATACTAGCTCCCCCTCTTATTATTACAGTGTACATTTCAGTAGTATACAGATCCCTCATCATTATACAGTGTACATTATCAGTATATACAGGATCATCATCATTATACAGTGTACAATTATCAGTTATATACAGATCCTCCATCATTATACAGTCTGTACATTATCAGTATATACAGATCCATTCACCATTATCGTGTTACATTTTCAGTGTATTACTGACCCCTCATTTTACAGTTGTACATTATCTGGTATATTCAGTCCAATCACCATTATACAGTGTACATTTTCAGTGTATACTGACCCCTCATTTTACAGTGTACATTATCTCGGTATATACAGATCCTTCCATTTCATTATACAGTGTTACATTATCAGATTTACAGATCCCCCAATCATTATACAGTGTTCATTATCAGTAATATACAGTTCACCCTTATTTTACAGTGTACTTTATCAGTTATTCAGATCCCCCATCATTATACAGGTTCATTTTCAGTTTATACAGATCCCCCAATCATTATACAGTGTACATTATAGTATCTACAGATCCTCCATCATTATACGTGTTCATTATCAGTAAGATACTGATCCTCATCATTATACAGTGTACATTATCAGTATATTACAGATCCCCCATCATTACTACAGTGTACAATGATCAGTTATATACATATATCTCATTATACAGTTGTACATTTTCAGTTATACAGATCCCCTCATATCTATTATACAGTGTACATTATCTGGTATATACAGTTCCCTCCATCATTATTCAGTGTACATTTTCAGTAAATTACAGATCCTCATCATTTTACTGGGTACAATTTTCAGTATATAAAGATCCCCCCATCATAATACAGTGTAATTATCAGTATATACTGATCCCTACATCATTATACAGTGTACATTATCAGTATTACACAGATCCTCCATCAAATTATACAGTGTACATTATCAGTATTTACAGATCCCCTCATCATTATACAGTGTACTTTAACAAGTAATACAGAATCCCCATATTATACAGTTTACATTTCAGTATAGGACAGATCCCCCATCATTATTACAGTGTACATTTTCAGTATATTTACAGCTCCCCATCAGTATACAGTGTACATTATCAGTATATACAGATCCCTATCATTATACAGTGTACATTATTAGTTTCTCCAGATCCTCATCATTTACAGTGTACATATCGGAGTAATATTCAGATCCACCCCCAATAATTATACAGTGTACATATCAGTTTATACAGATCCCTCATTCATTATACAGTGTACATTAAAAGTATACACAGATCCTCCATCATTATACAGTGTATATAATCAATGTATACAGATCCCCATCATTATACAGTGTACATTATCAGTATATACAGATGCTGAATCATGTATACAGTGTTATTAGCTTTGTATATACAAGATCCACCATTCATCTACAGTGTCCATTTTCAGTATATACAGATCCCCATCATAGACAGTGTACAGTTTCAGTACAACAGATCACCAAATCATTATATAGTGTAACATTATCTGTTATATACAGATACCTCATAATTATATGTGTACATTTTTCAGTTTTTACCAGATTCCTCATCATTATATAGTGTACATTATCAGTATATACAGATACCTTAATCATTATATAGTGTACATTTTTCAGTATATACAGTTACCTCATCATTATACAGTGTTCATGATCAGTATATACTGATCCCACTCATCATTATACAGTGTACATTATCAGTATATACAGATCCCTCATAATTATACAGTGTACATATCAGTATCTACGATCCTCATCATTATACACTCACATTATCAGTATATACAGATCCCCCATCATTTTACAGTGTACATTATCAGTATATACAGATCCCCCTTCATTATACAGTGTACATTATCAGTATATACAGATCCTCCATCATTATATAGTGTACATATCAAGTATATTCAGATCCCCCATCACATTATACTGTGTACATTATCAGTATTTTCAGATTCCCATTCATTTTTACAGTGTACTTATCAGTATATACTGATCCTCCCATCATTTCTACAGGTACTTTCAGTTATACAGATCCTCTCATCATTATACAGTGTGCATTATCAGTTTTACAGATCCCACTATCATTATACAGTGGACATGATCAGTATATACAGATCCCTCATCATTATACAGTGTACATTATCAGTATATACTGACCCCCATCATTTACTGTGTACATTATCAGTATATACAGATCCCTCATCATTTATACGTGTACATTATCAGTATATACAGATCCTCTCATCATTATACAAGTGTACTTTAATCAGTATATACAGATCCTCCCATCATTCTACAGTGTACTTTATCCATAATTATACAGTTCCCCCATCATTATACAGTGTACATTATCAGTATATACTGATCCTCATCATTATACAGTGTACATTATCAGTATATACAGATCCTAATCATTATACAGTGTACATTATCAGTATATACAGATCCTCTCATCATTATACAGTGTACATTATCAGTATATTCGTCCTCCATTATCAGTGTACATTATCAGTATATACAGATCCCTCATCTTTATACAGTGCACATTATCAGTATATACAGAGCTACATATTATAAGTGGTACATTATCAGTTTTATACATGTCTCCCATCATTTTCTACCAGTGCACATTATCAGTTATATACAGATCTCCATCATTATACAGTGTACATTATCTGTATATACAGATCCCTCATTCATGATACAGTGTACTTTATCAGTTATATACAGGATCCCTATTCATTACCAGCGTACATTATCAGTATATACAGATCCCCATCATTATACAGTGTTCATTTTCGTATATACAGATCCTCAATCATCATAGTGTACATTATCAGTGTGTATATACAGATCCTCCATCATTATACTGTGTACATTATCAGTATATACCAGATCCCTTCATCATTATACAGTGTACTTATCTGTATATACACATCCACCTCATTATTTACAGTTGTATCATTATTCCAGGTATATACAGATCCCACATCAATTATAAAGTGTACATTATCAATATTTTTACAGATCCCCCATCATTATACAGTGTACATTGATCAATTATTACAGATACCCCACATCATTATACAGTGTACATTATCAGTATATACAGATCCTCATCATTATACAGTGTACATTATCAGTATATACAGATTCCCCCATCAATATACAGTGTACATTATCAGATATACAGATCCCCCATCATTATACTGTGTTACATTATCAGTATATACAGATCCCCATCATTATACAGTGTACATTATCAGTTTATATACAGATCCCATCATTATACAGTGTACATTTTCAGTTTATACTGATCCTCTATCATTATACAGTGTACATTATCAGGATATACAGATCCCCCCCCCCCATCATTATACAGTGTACATTATCAGTATATACAGATCCCTCATCATATACAGTGTACATTTCAGTTATACAGATCCCCCTCATCATTATACAGTGTACATTATCAGTATATACAGATCCCCCATCATTTATACATGTGTACATTATCCAGTATATTACTGTCCTCTCATCTTACACAGTGTACATTATCAGTATATAAGATCCCCTCATTATACAGTGTACATTATCAGTATATATCAAGATCCCCCATCATTATACAGTGTTCCTTTATCAGTATTTACAGATCCCCCTCATTATACAGTGTACATTATCGGTATATACCATTCCCTTTCATTATACAGTGTCCATTGTCAGTTTTCGGATACTAGTCTTCTTAGTGATGGAATCTGTTTCTCGATAGTTGGAGCTATCCTCTCTCCTCTTATTCACAGGCTTCATCTGCTCATTCGGATTTGGTTATAATCTGTATGGTGCTAACGCCGTAATCTACTTTAAACATCACTCAGTGGAATTAGGAATACATCTCTGATTGCCTGTGACAATCTTCTTATGAGTCGCCCACAACTGCCTTCCAAAAATTAATTAAGAGAACACTGACATTTCCCCTCCTAAAGCAGACATTGATTGTGCTTCTCACGACTACTTCTTAAAGGGGTTGTCTCACTACATGGATTCATCTTACCTCAGTCCTGTTTTCTTGGTTCCATTTTCAATTCAGGGGCGTGTTTTCTGGCTTCTACTAGGCTGCAGTAGAAGCCAGGTCTGTAGCTATAGCAACCGAGTGCTGGCAACCTATCAAGGGAGACGATTGACAGGTCTTGATAGCTATCGAAACAGTGCTGGCAGCCTATCAGGAGGATGGAAAAAGGTCTGTAGCTATAGCGGACCAGTTGATGGCACAGCCTATCCAGTAGAGATCGAAAAGGTCTGTAGCCTATAGCGACCTGTGGAGCTGTATGCCAGCCATATTAAGAGGGGGATATCTTGGAATAGTAGGATACTGTTAATGGACATATATTGCTAAGTGACTTGTTTTTGCAAGATCTTTAACATAAAATGCAGCAATCCTTGTAGTGAGACAACTCCTTTAAGGTGGCCGGGCACATAGGACACCTTTTTGTCCACCTGGACTCCCAACGCATGTTTATACCGATAGATATATAGGCCAGGTGAGTTTATGTTATACTATGAAATCAGTGGAATTCTGCGGAAAATGTGTTATAGATCAGGGGCGTAACTTAAAGCTCTGGGGCCCTAGTGCAAAACGTGAAATGCCCCCCCCAGCTACCGTGTGCCACTTACAAGGCTGGTATCTCCTTATGTGCTTATGTCCTCAGACTGCAGGGCCCGGTAGTGTCTGCTACCTCTGCTCCCCCTGTAGCTACGCCCCTGTTATAGACATACATGCCAACTCTCCCGTTTTTGGCGTGGGGGTCCCGCTATTTGGGGTCCCCTCCCGCCCTCCCAGGGGAGTTGGCTTCCGCCCGCCCCCCAGCAGGGGTGGGGGGGTTTAAAGGCCGCGGCAACAAGTAGCGTATGCGCTACTTTTGCGCCCCCGGGCCACCCCTACGGGGGGTGAAGCGGGGGGCAGCGGGTCTCGCTGTGCAGGGAGGAGGCAGGAGGGATGCGTTCCTCTCCTCCCTCTCCCCCTGTATGTCCTGACGCCGGTGTGTGCGCGCAAATGTGCGGCGCCGGGAATGACGCGGGACTGCAGGGTAGGACACTCGATCCCTGTCTATTTTTCCCCACACGCCTTCTAAAAGGACTAAATCCCCTCCGAAGCGACAGATGGCTTCAGGAGTCCTTGGGGGGTTTTTATTTTGGATTTTATTTTAGTTTTTAGTGGCATATTAGGGGGCTTTTTGCTTCTACAATGGGTGGAATACCTGAGCAACACCCAGGGGACACTATCTGGAAAACAGGGGGCATACCGGGCCCCTACAGAGGTGGCATTTTACTTGGGCTACAAGGAGGAGATCAAACCTGTGTATAGGAGAGGAGCTATGCTGCTTATGGGGGATTACTAGATGGCTATAAGGGCATATACTAGGACTTTCTTTCTTTACAAATGAGCAGCTTTAGTGAGCAATTTAAGGTGGGGGGAAATTTTGGCTTTTTGAAGATAATGGGGCCGTGGTTATACTAGACAGGGAAATTTTGGGCGTGTTATAGACAAACTTTTTGTCGGAATACCCGCACCCTCGCTACCGGCCACTAAAATCTCCTTATGTTTTATTTCAAATGTTGGCTACTTTTATATGTTATAGATCATGATATGAACCTACTGTCTCGTTATTGGGAATAGTATAAGACAGACTGTATTTAAAGGGGTTGTCTCACTACAAGGATTGCTGCTGTTTATGTTAAAGATCTTGCAAAAGCAAGTCACTTTGCAATATGTGTCCATTAACAGTGTCCTACATATTCCTAGATATCTCCTCTTGTATGAGCTGCATCAGCTCCTCAGGTCGCTATAGCTACAGACCTGTTTGATCTATCCTAATAGGCTTCCAGCATTGGTTGCTATAGCTACAGATCTGGCTTCTACTGCAGCCTAGTAATAGCCAGTAAGCACGACACTCAATTCAAAATGAAACCAAGAAAACAGAACTGAGGTGAGATGAATCAATGTAGTGAGACAACCCCTTTAACCTCCAAATAATGGGTATAAATTTAGTATGAAGCAACCGGGGTGTCACAGAATTCTTTAGTAGTTATGATGGATTCCAGACTTTCTGGAGGGATCCACCTGGGATGACAATCATCACTGTGGCCCCTCTTTTTTGTCGGGGGCATTCCCTCCTGTTCCGATGCAGATTATCGCTATGCCTAGTGACAGTGGCCATCGGCTTCTGACTGCAGCAGTGCTGTGCCGCTGCCATGAAGAATCGATTCTGCGTATCCACGAGTCATATGACCTGCAGGTTTACCTTTAAAGATGGGGATACGGGATGGTCTATGTTGACCACCAGTGCATCCTTCAGGGAGGCCAAGAGCAGCGCCCCTCTGTCTCGCCTCAAGAATCATTTTCGATACCACTAATTGAAATGTATTGTCCCTACTCTTTGTAGTGAGGGGTTAGTATCACTCAGTAATTGAGTGGACAGGACATTATGTTGAGTTGAGGTTTAAAGTTTTAATTGATGATGGTTTGATATTTGATTGTTCTGTCATATTGATTTACCTTTAATAAAGAGGCCGTGGTCAATTTTTATCAACATTTTCCAATGTCCTGTGACTTTTAACCCCTTCAGGACATTGGACATAAGCTTATGTCCAAGTCGTTTGGGGGTTAACACAAATGGCCGTGGGGGGGATGATTAACCCCTTAGCTGCCATGAGCTATCTCAATTGCAGCAGCTAATGGAAAGTCCTCCTATCTCCAGTGGTGTTACCTGGCTGCCCAGAGAGACTTCCAGGCTGCTGGTGACATCACAATGACCGCCCGTGCCCTGTGGGCATAGCCAGGCATTGTGATTGACAGTGGCCATGGAGACCAGTGCATAGCAGTTGTGCTATGTACTGATCTCCTTTGTAACAGTGATCTGAATATCACTGATACAAGTCCCCTATAAGGAAAAGTAAAGAAACTGTGAAAAAGTAAAAAAAAAGTAAAGCACAAAAAATAAAATAAAAACACGTACACCGCCCTTTTCCCCTTTACAATTGCCAATTGCCCAACAAAAGATCAAAAATAAATAAAGAACACATATTTGGTATCGCCGCGTCCGTAACAACCTGCCCTATAAATCTGTTATGTTATTTAACCCACACGGTAAATGGCGTAAAAAAAAGAAACCAAAAAAATCAGTCACAGAATTGCGATTTTCATTGATCGCAATTGGAATAAAAAGCGATTAAAAACTCACATGCCAAAGTGATACCAATGAAATCGTTAGAATCCCTATCCAAAACCATACACAAAAGGGGTATGGGTCATCACAGAGGGACTTCTGGATGAATATGGCACATTAGCCTATGGACCCCACACTTACTGGTATTATTGCCCACTGATGAATCTGGCAAACGCCGGAAGAAACGCATCTGGGTATTGTATATGGGTACTGTATAGTTATATGTTTAGGTTTTGATCTTTAGGTTACCCCTTTTGTGTATGGTTTTGGATAGGGATTCTAGTGGTAGGAGTTCTTAGAACTGTGGGACCGTTCTTTTCAGGACGCTGCTCCTGCAAGGGCTCCTTTAAGGCGTTTTGAGATAGTGAGGGAGATATAGGTTCTGCTAGCTCCTTTCAATTCTTGCCCATTTTTGGATCTATTACCTGTCCAACCTACATATAGGATCGGATTTATAGTGACGAGCGATCTTCGTGGGAGGTGTGCTAAGTCCCTTTATTGGGTCATTTTTTGTAGGTTGATATGGTTTTTTAATGTAGATTTATTAAAAGTTATTTTTGAACGGAATATTTTTCATTATTTGTATTTCGTTTAGGCTTTGTGATAGCCTTTTTCTTTCCCTCTTGTTGCAATAGAGTAAGAGTCCAAAAGAGAGACAGGTGGATATGAGTCAAAAATAGGAATTATCCCTCCATAAGAAGGAGACTCGGAAGGTATGGAGTACTTTAACTGCAGTCACTCAAGACCACATTTATGAAAACTGTTTAGGTCTAAAACTCACTTTGCTGCCCACAGTAACCAATCAGAGCGCCCCTTTCATTTCATACAGTGCTCTGAAAAAATGAGAGGGGCGCTTTGATTGTTTGCTATGGGCAACAAAGTGAATTTTAGACCTAGACAGTTTTTATACATGCGGCCCTCAATGTTTGTATCATGTTGTATGGCCACCAGGAAGATCTCTTGTGACTCTCCCAGACCTTCCGAGGGAATTGACAAGAATGTGACCCCCAAGTGTTTTTTTTTTTTTTTTTAGTGCCTGGTGGGGAGAGGACACCTACGGTACTCTGTGGTGGACTTACTAAGGGTCCACCACAATGAGGCACAAAACCACAGAATCTCACCTTGACTTGCAAATGAATGGCTTCACAAGACCACATAGTTCAGATTAGCTCTCTTCTAGTAAGAGCAGAAATTGGAACGCTCATTATAAAAAAAAAAGTTAAACTCTTATCATATTATGGACATTTTAGATTCTGAGATGGTAAATAGTAGAAAAAATATTTCAGTCGATGTTAGGAACATGGAGCCCTAGCCATAGTAAGTCCAGCTGATCTACGTTATAGATTTAGGTATAGCCACCAAATGCTTGGCCAGTCAACATGTAGTATGGCGGATGGCCACATGAAGTACCTCATCAAGAACCAATGGACTTACGATAGTCTTAGTCGGAAGAATTAGTCACTTATAATACCTTTGACTAAAGTGTTGTCAGTTACTTTCATTACAGTGCAAGAGTCTATAAAGGCAAAGGCGCAACTTGAAGCTTCTGGGCCCTAGTGCAAATAGTGAAATGGGGCTCCTCAGTTACCATGTGCCATTGACAATGCTGTGGCATGAGGGCTTTTGGGGCCCCCTCAGACTGCAGGGCCCGGTAGCGACTACTACCTCTGCGGTCTCTATAGCTATGCCCCTGTATAAAGGCTTAAGTAACAAATTTGAGATCCTTAAAAGATAATAAAACTGGTTGGGGTCTTTCAGGAAGAAGACCTCTACCCATTTGCCCACCAGCCTCCAAGCATCACAACCAGAGCCTCATTAGACCAAAGGAATCTGATGCCAGATTACAGAAATGAATAAGCATATGGTATACAAATTAATGGTCTTATGTCTAAGTGGTAAGAAAGCTGAGAGAGCCAAAGACTCCTATGCAGAAATTACAAACTTTTTTGGCAGACGAGATGAGATTCCTTCTTTTGCTACCATGAGAGCTTCACCAGACAGTGGGACAATGTATGACAATTTGACCCATTTTGTAAATAATTGCCTTGCAAGGAGTACCACCAGTACGTGACAATGCATCAACGGGCTCCATGAGTAACACCATGAGGCGTGCCAAGTATCTGAAGCTCACTGATCAGAGGAGGCAGTCACTAAATTGGTAGAGATATGAAGGGTCATCAATATGCCGCCCTGTTTGGACTTGTCAACAACTTATTACTTATTTTAGATTTCATTCTTAATTATTTGCTGAAATCATTGATTTCTATTATTTGGCTCTTAACGTTGACGCCCAGACATCTTGTGTTCCTATCAGCCATCTCCTCCTTGGTTGTTTTCTTGCTCCTTTGCATTTGAATAAGGGAGCTTATTATTTTTTCCATCGCACTCACATACTCAATCTGTTTTAATAACATAGCCCTAATCCCTCGTACGTGTGCTGCTTACAGGTAACATGATATACTCTACACCACAGGTGGTGGGGTTTGTATAAAGGTTCCTATCCTACTTTTAAGGGTTGGAATTTCCTTTTATAGTTGTTTTTGGCACGGCATAATTTGCCCGGGTAGGAACATACCTTTCACCAAAATTGTAGTCTCTAAAAGGCGGCAGATATGACAAGAGTAGATCTGTATGGATAGTGCCTGACTGGGGTGCCTAGGGCCCACCAGTGGAATGTCATTTTGGAGGCCCACCCTACAGCTACTGTACATGCCTCTTATACTCTGCCTCTTGCTTTTTGCCTCTTTTTCTCTGCATTGCTGCCTCTCCCAAGGATGTATATGCAGATTAAAATAAATTCCAAGTCTGCCATGCTCAGGGGCTTCCCCTGTGGGACAGACAATCTGAAACCAAGGGCGGCATGTATGAACGTTGGCGCTCACAGGCCAGTTCTAAAAGGCAGTGAAGAATGCACCAGGATGTATGAAGCTGCTCTTCTGCAGGTCATACATACAGGGCAGTGTAGAGCCAATACCACAAGTCTGGCTCAGGCACCACCTTTACCCTGCTCTTGCTGTTCTTCTGCAGGTCATACATACAGGTGCAGTGTAGAGCCAATACCACAAGTCTGGCTCAGGCACCACCTTTACCCTGTTCTGGCTGTTCTTCTGCAGGTCATACATACAGGGCAGTGTAGAGCCAATACCACAAGTCTGGCTCAGGCACCACCTTTACCCTGGTCTGGCTGTTCTTCTGCAGGTCATACATACAGGGCAGTGTAGAACCAATACCACAAGTCTGGCTCAGGCACCACCTTTACCCTGGTCTGGATGTTCTTCTGCAGGTCATACATACAGGGCAGTGTAGAGCCAATACCACAAGTCTGGCTCAGGCACCACCTTTACCCTGTTCTGGCTGTTCTTCTGCAGGTCATACATACAGGGCAGTGTAGAGCCAATACCACAAGTCTGGCTCAGGTACCACTTTACCTGTTCTGGCTGTTCTTCTGCAGGTCATACATACAGGGCAGTGTAGAGCCAATACCACAAGTCTGGCTCAGGTCACCATTTACCCTGGTCTGGCTGTTCTTCTCAGGTCATACATACAGGGCAGTGTAGAGCCAATACCAACAAGTCTGGCTCAGCGGTTACCACACTTGTACCCATGGTCTGGTTGTGTTCTTCTGCAGGTCATACATTACAGGGCAGTGTAGAGCCAATCCACAAGTCTGGCTCAGGCACCACCTTTACCCTGGTCTGGCTGTTTCTTCTGCAGGTCATACATACAGGGCAATGTAAAGCCAATACCACAAGTCTGGCTCAGGCACCACCTTTACCCTGGTCTGGCTGTTCTTCTGCAGGTCATACATACAGGGCAGTGTAGAGCCAATACCACAAGTCTGGCTCAGGCACCACCTTTACCCTGGTCTGTTTTTCTGCAGGTCATACATACAGGGCAGTGTAGAGCCAATACCACAAGTCTGGCTCAGGCACCACCTTTACCTGGTCTGGATGTTCTTCTGCAGGTTATACATACAGGACAGTGTAGAGCCAATACCACAAGTCTGGCTCAGGCACCACCTTTACCCTGCTCTGGCTGTTCTTCTGCAGGTCTTACAATACAGGGCAGTGTAGAGCCAATACCACAAGTCTGGCTCAGGCACCACCTTTACCCTGGTCTGGCTGTTCTTCTGCAGGATCATACATACAGGGCAGTGTAGAGCCAATACCACAAGCTTGGCTCAGGCACCACCTTTACCCTGGTCTGGTGTTCTTCTGCAGGTCATCACATACAGGGCAGTGTAGAGCCAATACCACAAGTCTGGCTCAGGCACCCCTTTACCCTGGTCTGGCTGTTCTTTCTGCAGTCATCATACAGGGCAGTGTAGAGCCAATACCACAAGTTCTGGCTCAGGCACCACCTTTACCTGGTCTGTTCTTCTGCAGGTCATACAATACAGGGCAGTGTAGAGCCAATACCACAAGTCTGGCTCAGGCACCACCTTTACCCTGGTCTGGCTGTTTCTTCTGCAGGTCATACATACAGGGCAGTGTAGAGCCAATACAACAAGTTTGGCTCAGTCACCACCTTTACCCTGGTCTGGCTGTTCTTCTGCAGGTCATACATACAGGGCAGTGTAGGCAATACCACAAGTCTGGATCAGGCACCACCTTTACCCTGGTCTGGCTGTTCTAACTGTTCTGCGCCGGAGGTTTGGCATCCAAACATCAACATACTGTGTCTACTTCTCATGAACAGTGGGCGATGCCCAATAAAAATCGCCCCCCTAATCTTTGGGCATACAAAGTGTCAGGGAGGCGCACGCCATTGTGCCAAAGTTTTAACTGTGGACTGTTCAGGATATCTATAGAACAGGGCTGATACAGCATATTTTGGTGCACAGTTAATGTAATACTGATCTTCGTCCCGTCATACATACATGTGGCAACCCAAATGGCTCGGGCACCACCTTTACCTTTGGTCGGGCTGTTCTTCTGCAGTCATACTTACGGGACAGTGTGACCCCAAACCAAATCGGCTCAGGCACCACCTTTACCCGGTCTGGCTTTTCTTCTGCAGGTCATCATACAGGGAAATGTAGAGCCAATACCACAAGTCTGGCTCGGGCACCACCTTTACCCTGGTCTGTTCTTCTGCGGGGTCATACAAAAGGGGGCAGTGTAGAGCCAATACCACAAGTCGGCTCGGGCACCACCTTTACCCTTCTGGCTTTTTCTAACGTTCTGCGCCGAGGTTTGGCATCAAACTTTCATAAATGTTTCTAATCCTAGGAATGTAGTGCGATGCCCCACAGAAGGCCCCTAATCTTTGGCGCATTACAAAGTGTCAGGGCAGGCGCCGATTGTGCCAAAGTTTGAAATGTGACTGTTCAGATATCTATAGAACAGGGCTAATACAGCTTTTTGGTGCAAGTTAATAGAATACTGATGCAGTCCCGCTCCTACATGTCACCCCAAAGGTCCTGAGTAGTGTCTCATAGTGAATTATTACCAACAATTCATCAGCTTGTAAAAAACATATCATGTCCGTGATTAATAACCAATAAAGTTTTATAGCAGTCAATGCTGGAAAGCCTGCCATGTTGCACATATTTATTGGGGAACGTTTATTGACCATAATATCCATATTGACGTTACTCTCATCCATTGCAAAACAGTGCATTAATTAACCCTAGTGTATTTCCAATAGTCTATTGGAAATGCACTGGAGCTTTTGTCCACAGCCTCTTATCTGTAGCATTCTCAATTCACATACCAATTCAATGAGCCTCTGCTGTAAGGGTTAAAGCCTCCATGGTGGGCTACAATAGCTGGATCATTTCTCATGAGCCCTTTAGAATTTGATTTCAGCTATCCCTTAATGGAGCGAAAAATGGTGTATAAGTCTCCACACACCTACATGTATCTTCCTAATGAGGAACGCTACTCATACTCCTGGAGCCTCTCATCTTGCCAACCAGCTACCCCTGCTACTGGAGCCTCTCATCTTGCCAACCAGCTACCTCTACTCCTGGATCCTTTCATCTTGCAAACCAGTTACCCCTACTCCTGGAGCCTCTCATCTTGCCAACCAGCTACCTATACTCCTGGACTCTCTCATCTTGCCAACCAGCTACCTATACTCCTGGAATCTCTCATCTTGCCAAACAGCTACTCCTACTCCTGGCGTCTCTCATCTTGCCAACCAATGACCCCTACTCCTGGAGCCTCTAATCTTGCCAACCAGTTACCTCTACTCCTGGAGACTCTCATCTTTCCAACCAGAGACCTCTACTCCTGCAGACTCAAATCTAGCCCACCAGTACCCTCTACTCCTGGAGTCTCTCATCTTGCCAACCAGCTACCTTTACTCCTGGAGCCTCTCATCTTGCCAACCAGTGACCTCTACTCCTGGAGCCTCTCATCTTGCCAACCAGTGACCTCTACTCCTGGAGCCTCTCATCTTGCCAACCAGCTACCCCTATTCCTGGAGTCTCTCATCTTGCCAACCAGTGACCTCTACTCCTGGAGTCTCTCATCTTGCCAAACAGCTACTCTTACTCCTGGCGTCCCTCATCTTGCCAACCAGTGACTTCTATCCTGGGCTCATCTGCAACAGTGCCCTACTGGGCCTCTCATCTTGCCAACCAGCTACCCCTACTCCTGGAGTCTCTCATCTTGCCAACCAGTGACCTCTACTCCTGGAGCCTCTAATCTTGCCAACCAGTAACCTCTACTCCTGGAGCCTCGCATCTTGCCAACCAGTGACCTCTACTCCTGGAACCTCTAATCTTGCCAACCAGTAACCTCTACTCCTGGAGCCTCGCATCTTGCCAACCAGTGACCTCTACTCCTGGAACCTCTAATCTTGCCAACCAGTGACCTCTACTCCTGCAGTCTCTCATCTTGCCAACCAGTGACTTCTACTCCTGGATTCTCTCATCTAGCCAACCAGTGACCTCTACTCCTGGAGCCTCTAATCTTGCCAAACAGTGACCTCTACTCCTGGAGTCTCTTATCTTGCCATCCTGTGACCGCTACTCCTGGTGTCTCTGATCTTGCCAACCAGCTATCCTTACTCCTGGAGCCTCTCATCTTGCTAACCAGCTAACCCTACTCCTGGAGCCTCTCATCTTTCTAACCAGTATTCTACTCTGCACTGATGAGGGGCAAAACAGCTGTCTGCAGATTAATATCCGGTTGTATCTAACTCCATAAGTCCCTAAAACACAAAAATGTTGTTGATAGGTTCTAAATTGCAAAAATAATGCAAACGTCACAGTTCATGTATAAAAAAATGTAGGGCTAAAGCCCAAGGGATGTCAGAAAAGTTGGATAACAGGAAAGTTACTCGGCACCTGTTTGATTAATGAAAAACACATAAATAACCTGTTTTGTAAGTAACCAGTTGCCCAATATGTCCGGGCATTAAATCAATGCCCAAAATAGACATAAACAAGTGCAGTAAGCACAAATCAATGACTGCCTATTGACTTCATGAGACACACTCACATGGTACAGCAAAGGCTAAGGCAGGTTTCCCACTTTGCGTTTTTTGGAAAAATGTTCCTTTTTGTGGTGTTTTTCTGGCATATTAACTTTTTTTTGCTCAAAGATACTGTGGCCAGATGTTAACTAAAAGTCAATAAGGAAACAATAAGAGGGTTGCTCCAAAACTTATGCTCCTATTCATCTACATAGAAACCATGGCAGATGCAAATAGCCTAATAACACTACTGGGTAGAGCAAACTCTCAGGTACAAAAACACATTGGATCATCAAAAAGTACAAAAATGAGGAACCGATGATGGAACACAACCCTTTATCTGACAAAACACCGTCCCCTGGTAGGAGCATCAAAGCAGTATTCGCAATACTTCTGTCAGGGGCCCTCATCAAAGTTTTAAAAAATGGCTGATAGGGTGCAAAATAGGAACTGGTAAAGGGGCCAAAGGCTTCAGGTATATAGGACCCCAAAATTACTTGTGGCAGGGCTGTCCGCCAATGTGAAGGACTATGGTGCCAGGAGCTCCTATGGACATAAAAGCAGCCAAGACATAAAGAATGTGTCAAATAATTAGTTTACGATTCTGGTAGATTTAATACATGTAAAAAAACCCAAAAAACATTTGCTTCTAATTTAGAATTCATTATAAATTGTGAAAAATGCAATTGCTTATACAGAAATGTCTACATTTATGTAAAACAATAATGACATAGAATTTATTCAGATTTAGTAGTTATGGTGCCCTGTGACTTACAACCAATGTAATTTAACCATAAACTCTGCGTAAATGGTAACAAATAACCCAAAATATAAAAATATAAAAATAAGGAGCCTAGAACAACTGTTTTGAAGCGATTCCAAATCCCACAGACCTAGTAAAAATGATTCTCAGGAGACGTGTTGCAAAAAAGAAATCGATGTCTAGCACTACAGCTTCCCAAAATACACGTGATTTCCCATATGCCACTCTACAATGTGGACAAATAAAACATACACCTAAAATAAAGCAAGTCCCTCATTTTTTTTGTATATAAAATCAACAGACAAACGAGATTTCAGTGAAATTTATCACAAAATTAAAAATGATTAATACATCAATGAATACCGAAAATAGCAGATTTCATAAAAAAAGGTGTGAAGAGTTGCTGGGAGCAGCGTAATGTGTAAAATTCATTTGAATATGTAAAAAAGCTGTCTGTAATAAAGGTGTGTAAAAACTGAGAAGATCATAAAAATCAGAATGATGTACCCCGATATGTAATGGACACCCCAAAAAATGACCCCTACAATAAGCGCCAAGTCAGATGTGCCCCACTCAGTCAAACCTGTTCCCACAGAGTAAAACTAACTTGTCATGTATACAGCACGGTACCCCAATATGTAATGGACACCCCAAAAAATGACCCCTACAATAAGTGCCAACTCAGACGTGCTCCACTCAGTCAAACCTGTTCTACCTTCTCCAGGACAGCCTTGTTTATAACATTTTTTGGATTGTAGCCAATCACAGATTAGCAGACTGCATCTCCATTTTGAATGGTTTCAACTATATCATATGTTTCTCTTTTGAGATTTACTATAACAGATATATCAATGTATCCACATTCACAGGCTGTGAACAAGGACAAAGTGTTGTTCGAAACGCGTCAGCGCTTTACCTGCCTACATATATTTTTATCCGTTGTATGTACCACGTTTGAAAGAAGAATTTGCCTTCTTAAAAATTACATGCTGGATCGTGATTGTATACATTGAAGTTTTTACAAGCCCCCCGGCTGTGGACTAAAGATCTGGGCATGGATGGTAAATGCACAGCATGGGATTCAGAGATTGCAACCGTGCAAGGGTGAGCCCAAGAACTTCATTTTTTCTTCTTTATATAACAGATATAGCAGATGCATGGGATCCACTTAGGTGCAAGGACAATGTACTTTTTTTATAGGGAATACCAAATTGGTGGCTTTGTGCTATCTAGCAGTACAATGTCAATTCTATGGCGATGTTATTTATACCTTTTATTATTGCTTTTTATGCTGCTGTTCTACTCTCTTTTTATTAGGCAGCAGGAGCCCATCTCATTTTGCTGTGGGACCTTATGAATTCTAGTTTCGCCCCTGAATGTCTCCTTTTGGGCATATAGGCCCTATGCAAGATATGACATAATTGCTGCCTGTCCCAGAATGTTTGTGGACTCCTGGATAGAGGGAAAATGTCCCAGCAGAGCCAACATATCCAATGGGCACACTAAGTAGTTGGCTGCGGACCCCACGAGCATAAGGGCTCCAGGTGATGAGTGTATAGGCAGCCCTGGGTTATGAACAGGATAGGGACTGTAGGTTTGTTCTTAAAGAGAACCTGTAACATAGTTTTTGCCCCCCTTGCTGAGGGCAGAACAAGCCAGTGTCAGACCTGCTGTTCCCAGCACTGTGTCCCTTATTCTGTAAGATGCTGGAGTTTTCGTGTATTTAATGCTCAAATCTGCAGTTTTCAGCCAGAAGAGTCGTTCAAAGAGTCCTTCAAAGAGTCAGTTTTTTTCAAACCCCGCCCACCTGAGGCTAGCCCCGCCCACCTCAACTGATAAACCTATTACTTGGAATAACAGTTAGTGGGCGAGGCTAGCCTTTGGTGGGCGGGGCTAACACCTACTCATGAATAAGATTTGAGGGGTAAATGCTTTAAAACTGCTGCATCTTACAGAATAAGGGACACAGCGCTGGGAACAGCAGGTCTGACACTAACATGTGCTGTCCTCAGCAAGGGGGGCATAACCTATGTGACAGGTTCTCTTTAAGTTGACTTTTTATGTAAGTCGGAACAGGTATACGCGTATTTCTTATAATGTAACTCCAGCACAAAAGGTTTGGTTTTGGTTTTGGATAGTACAGGGAAGGGTTTTTACATTTCCTTTGATGTCTGTGCCCCTGTTAAGAAGATTTCACCTCATTTTCACCTCGTGCTGCTGTGGCATGCTGGAACTTGTCGTTCTACAGCTACTATCTGCTGTGGAACATGGAACTACAAGTGCCAGCATGCCCCATAAGTCTCTGTTTGTAACTAGGGGACAGATGTAAGTCGGAACGGTGTAAGTCATGGACTGCCTGTATGTCCCAGGAATTCAGGGTACATATCCTGGATCCCTGGGTCAGTGTTGCTTATTAAACTATGCGTGTGTTCTAAGGATGTGCAAACAATTAGAAACCATGCTGGAGCAGGGAGCCATCAGACACCTGCTCTGTTAATTAGCACTGCATGCTGCCTACAAGACATGAGCGGGGTGTCCTGACATAGGTGGTGTGATGATATGGGTGTGATTGGGGGTGATTAGACGCATGGTGTGGTGTCATGTTTGGGCATGGCTCGAGGCACGCTACACTGCTAATGTTGTTCCCAGGCTTCCCGCAAAGTTGGCAAATCTTCTAGGTCCAGATGGTGTGGGCTCAGAAGATATGCTGTGTAGTTTACAGCCGGGCTCCTTTAATGTTAATCCTTCGTCTGTTTCCTGCACCAACATCATGGGCACCTCCCTACAACACCGCAACATCCATACAGCAGGACCACTACCAGGGCTGGGACAAGGTATTCTGGTGCCGTAGGCATATAAGGCACAAAGCCCCCTAAATAGAAAATTCAGCCCTCTCCATACCTCCTTGAACACCATTTTATGCCTGGCTTGAAGTGGAGCCCTAGATGGTTGCCTACCTTCGTCTACCCATCATCCCGGCCCTGACCACTACCATCGTGGAGTGCGCCCCTGGGGGTAAGAGTACCGACATAGACTTCAAGCTGCAGGTCTCCCACCCTTTTGACTGTTTTAGTCCCATGACCAAACTACATTCATAGATACGTTCATGACTAAACTACTACTCCTCTCCTCCTCTCCTCTCCCTCCACCCTCTGGCCCATTACATATACTCAGGTTTCCCCCACACTCCAAAAACCTACTGATTAATCAGGTTAATCTGGATTTTAGACTGTGAGCCTCATTGGGGACAGGAACCAATGTGAATGAGCACAATCTTTATACCGCACTGAATAAATAAATAATAATACTGTAATGTATTTCTATGTATTACAACTGTGATCAAGTGATTGTATAGTCTGGATCCATAGACTAAAGTAAAAATGAATGTGAACATACGCAAAAAACCCCAAAATATTTCCCCAATAAAAAAACACATTATTTTGTAAAAAAATAAAAAAAAAAATTCGGGCAGAACAGTGATGTGCATGTATGTTATATACCAGTACAAGCAATTTTTATGTTTTTTAATCCACAATGTAATCCAAAATATACCAGACTTGCATTTTTTGTTCATTCTGAATCACAAGAAAACTTAATAAAAATGATTACAATCGATAATGGTGCCAATAAAAATGTATACTTCGATATGTGAAAAAGTTATGGCTCTTAGAATATTGTGCCATAAAGTTCTATTAAGCGGCAATTATGATTTAAGTACGTGAGGAGAGGCCTATAAAAAGGATGCGTGGTCTTGTAAAAGAGGTGTGGCTGATAAACAGGTGCGTGGCTAATAAAAAAAAAAATTCTCCCACACATGAATCTCCCAAATGACAGTTTTTAAAACTTGTTAAGCATGAGATACCGCCATAGTGGAAAAGAAAAGTCAGCATCAGCGGATAACAGAAAAATCTATCTGGCACAAGGTCAACCCCTTACCGACAATGGACATATCAGTACGACCTAAGGTCCGATTTAGTGGGCTTCATCAGAAAGTCAGCTACATAGATGACGAGTGCAGGCTGAAACCTACAGCTAACAACAAAGATCGGAGCCGGCTCTGATCCCTACTGTTTAACCCTTTAAATGCCGTAGCTTTGTTCCTTTCTGTGATTGGCACCCATGTGACAAGATTGCGGGGTGCTGATTGGTTACCATAACAGCTGGAATCCTAATGAATAGGTACGACCTATTGTTGGTTAGGTCCGATGTAGTGGGCTTAGTCAGTAAGTCAGCTATATAGATGGCGAGTGCAGGCTGAAACCTACAGCTAACAGCAAAGATCGGAACCGGCTCTGATCCCTGTTGTTTAACATTTTAAATGCAGTAGTCTCGTTCCCCTCTATGATTGGCACCCATGTGACAAGATCACAGGGTGCTGATTGGTTACCATAACAGCTGGAAGCCTAATAAAGGCTTCCATTGCCACCATGTTAACGTTTCTATTACTTCCTGCCCCAGGCAGAAACTAATAGAACCGCTATCTTGGTACACCCGTCTGCATTATGTAATGCAAAAGGGTGTACAAGTGATGGTGCCCCCTAGTAGTCAAGAAAAAAAGTTTTAAAAGTATAAAAAATGATCAAAAATATTTAAAGGGGTTGTCTCACTACATTGATTCATCTCACCTCAGTTCTGTTTTCTTGGTTTCATTTTGAATTCAGAGTCATGTTTACTGGTTTCAACTAGGCTGCAGTAGAAGCCAGGTCTGTAGCTATAGCAACCAGTGCTGGCAGCCTAACAGGAGAGATCGAACAGGTCTGTAGCTATAGCGACCTGAGGAGCTGATGCAGCCCATACAAGAGGCGATATCTAGGAATAGGTAGGACACTGTTAATGAACACATATTGCAAAGTGACTTGTTTTTACAAGATCTTTAACATAAAAAACCATCCTTTTAATGAGACAACCCCTTTAAGGTTTAAATCACCCCCCTTTTGGCATTTTGAAAATAAAAAAATAAAAACATTACACATAATCGGTCTTGCTGCTTCCATAAAATCTTCTATCCTGTACGCTGAGCACCGTAGAAGAAAAAAAAAATCCACATGCCAATATTGTTTTTTTGGGTCACTTTACATCCCCTAAAACTTAAAATAAAAAGTGATCAAAAAGTTACAGAAAATAGAAAAAAGTCAGCTCACTGGAATGCAAGGACCCTCTAAGCCAAGGAGATGCAAAGTATGAAGAACAAGAATGTGGTCCAGCACTCCAAAACGCTGATGGAAGTCCAAAATTTATTGAAAAATATTCAAACATACGGCAAGCATGCACAGGAAATGTTACAGAGCTTACGCGTTTCAGGGAAACTGCCCCTTCGTTATAGCATGATCAAAAAGTTACATCTATCCCAAAATGGTCCCAATAAAACCTACACTTCAAGCTGCAGAAACTGCGACCTCACTCAGGTCTATAGCTGGAAGAACAAAACAGTGATTGGTCACAGCTAATGGCGAAGCAGCGCAGATTTAGGAAATATAGAATGTTTGTATGAAAACCCTACATATTTGGTATTGCCGGAATCGTACTGACCTGCAGAATACAGGTGACACATCATTTATACCAAAGAGTGAACAACATAAAAACAAAACCCAGAAAACATGCCGCCAATAAAAAAAAAAAATTCACATTTCACTCCAGTTAGATTTTTTTTTTCAGTTTCCCAGGAAATTCTATGGTACAGTCAATAACTGCATTAATAAGTACATCCTGTCCCGCAAAGAACAAGCCCTCGGATGTCCATGTAGATGGAAAAGTAAAAAAGTTATGGCTCTTGGAAGGCAGGGAGGGAAAAAAATTTGGTTGAATAAAGGTATACCTTACAGACATACAATATGTGTTACAAAATATACAATTTAATAGATTCAAAAGGTACAATGATTCGGCTAAATGCCTTGTTTAAAAGACATAATGAACTTAAAGTGAAAACTTGGGGTTATGTTCCAGCCCCTGGAGGCCCAAGTAATTTTTCAGCATGAAATGTCCAAGTGTCTTACTAGCAGCGGCGGCTTGCTAGAAAACTTTCCCCTCGGCTGTGAGGGTTTGGGGTGTTTTGCTATGCTGCTCTGAGGCTTTCGGGCCCTCCCCTTTTAAGCTAAGAATACAAGGTGTGCTTCTTTTTTTTAATTAGTATAAAAAGATTTTGCAAAGAGATCCTAATATGGTAGATTATTTGGCAAACTCCAAAATTTGTATATAAAAAAGGAAACTATTGGTAACCAAAATTATTAGAGCGGCCTCTTAATCATATGTAAAAAAAACGGATTAGGAATTGTTCGAAGGTACATTTCCCGCCTGTTTCCCAACCCTGTCAGGTATCATTGGGCCCTAAAATGATCCTTGAGGGGCATGGGTAGACTTTTTGGGGCTATCAAACATGTGATTCAAAAAATATAATCTATTTTTAAAAAAATTCCCCTTGGGGTTTTTATATATTGGACAAAAAAGTCACGTAAAAACAAAAAAAACTTAATGAACATAAAAACAAAAAATCCCAAGGTCAAGGAATAGGAGGTTTTTTTCCACAGATAAAAAAAACAAAAAAAAAGTGTTAAAAAATAGGAGAAAGTCATTAGTAGAATTTTTTTAAGCAAAAAATAAAAGTCTGTGACCTTAAGTGGCAGGTTGTTGAACAAAATATGGAACTGACGAATCTCAGATTAAAAAAAATTCTTGAGCGAGAAATTTACTGGATCTTTACACTCGATTCATCAGCCTAAGGGTGAATTTGGGGGGAGTGTAATTTTAAAAGTATTTCTATGACTTTTTTGTTTAGGAGTAATGTTTTTTTGTCTTTATTAGAAATCATGGTAATCCAAAAAGTGGACAGACTAAATGTATAAAAAGAGACAACCCCTTTTTTGTTTTTTCTTAAAAGGGGGGGACCCGGAAAGTCGCATCAGGCGTGCCAACCCCAAACAGCCATTTACAGCAGCGAGGTGAACGTTGTTAGCAAGCTCTGCCGTGTAGTAAAGAGCACTTGGACATTTTGTGCTGAAGATTACTTTGGATCCTCCCGGATGGAGAATTGCCGCAAGTTATCACTTTAAGTTGCATTATGTCTTTTTAAACAAGGCTATTTAGCCCAATGTATTTTACGTTGTTGATACTTTAAATTGTTCTTTTTTTGACACATGATTGTAGTGTCTGTATGGGTATACCTTCATTTGACTATTGCACGAGGTGTTCAAGGAAAAAACCCCCCGATTTTTCTCACTTTGCGGTCTAATTTTATATACTTTTTGAGGTCAAAAAAAAATGAATTTATGGAAAAAATTATGGGCCACATTATGAAAACTACTTTTTTTTCCATGTACCTATGGGGAAAAAAATTGGGGGTTTTAGACCTAAACAGTTTTAGCTGGGCCCTATGCTGCCCTTTAGGAAGGGGTTGAACTTCCCCCCAAAATTAAAAGAACATAGTGTAAGAGTCCACATTTTAGGTTTATACAGTGCCCTTGTCATATAATTGAAAAGCATACACGACCCTTTTCACTCCATCCCTATTTTTTGGATGGATTTTTTCCCCGTTCAGTTAAATAAAAAGCGATTTCATGTATCCCCTGGGCGGACGTCTGTCCTGAGCCAGACGAGTGACGGAGACCTTCTCTAATAAACCTTGTTTCTTTGTCATTAAATTTATTTCATTTACGTTTTCATGGAATAAGAGACTTCACATTTCTATTACATCTTATCTGCTATGTAAAAAAAGGGGGAAGATGCTTTAAAATGCTCGTTAACCAATGGGTGAGGGGGAAGACGAAACTAATGTCCTGCTTATTTTAAAATATATTGAATAAAACATTTTCTAATACAAGTTATTTTTAAAAAAAAAAAAAAAATAATAATATGTCAGGTAAAAAAAAAAGCATGTAAAATCAAAAATTTTTTTCCAAATTATTTTTAGAAATTTTTTTTTCCTTCTTGTTGGGCCCGGGGTTATGCTGCATTTGGTTTTTCCTTTGTTTTTTCCCTTTTTGGAATCTGAAAAATGGAAAAGGACGGTCCCCCCATTGGTTTTTTTTTTGTTTTCAGTTTGTTCTCATTTTGCCCCGTGCGTTCAAAATTAAATTTTTGCTACATTATTGGTTCCCTGAAAAATAAAAAAAGGAAATTTAAGAACTAAATTTTTTTAATTTTGTTTTTTACATTGAAGTCGGTGTAAGACAAAAATGGAGGTGTCTACGTCGATATTTTTCTGTGCACGCGGAGACAAATTTCAGACATTTAAAAAAAAAAATGAAAAATCAGTTTTTACGATTATTAACTGGTACAAACAGAAACAAAAGTATCTATTATTGTTGATGGATCCGTAAAAGAGATCAGTTAAAAAAAAAAACCCAAAAAAGCTGTGTTTGTTTCATCCTTTATGCCATTTTTTTTGGCTATGATCTTGTAAAAGTATATTTAGGTCAGACTTAAATATCTGGTAGGGGTTCACTTGGGTTTTCTAATTATTTTAGCCATTGAGAAAGAAGAAAAATTTCAGAAAAAGTTTTCAGTGTCCACAGAATCTGCTTTTTTCCTCGAGAGACGAAGCCCCCAGCAAGTTTTTATAGAAGTTCATACAAAAAGAGATAAAGAGTGAGGTACAGAGCTAATCGTTTTTTAAACCCCAAAAAACTGCCCCTATGCGGGTTTTTAAAAACCAATTAGTGGTTGTTTTCCTTGAGGGAAGGCCACCCCTTTTGGATTGGTATTCGGGAATGTAAGTTAATGGTCATACATGTAAAATTAGCTTCCAGGGACTGGGAACTGCCCCCCGGGGCTTTCCGGAGGGGGTTTTACATGTGGCGCCTGCACTGCAGTCTAAATTTTTTGTATCAATGTATCCGGCGCTGCTCCTCCCTTTCCTGAATTTTGGACGCACCGGGGTGGGTTGTGGGGTTCCGGCTGCCTGGGGTTGCTCCCTACCTCGAAGTTCTGGCAGCTCAGAGCTGTGCGGGGCTCCTGTGGGCCGCTTACTTCTCATTTTGGTTTGGCGCCCGGAGTCAACAGGTTCTAGCTGCAGCCGCGGCCTGCCCTGACTCCGAGGGCCAATCCAAATAAGAAGAGGAGACCCCAACCTTGTGTAATGTGCAGCCTAAGCTGCTCTTGCTTTCTTTCAATGTGGACCGGGGCGCCGGGCCGGTTTTTAAAACTTCTCACTTGGGAAAAAGCAAACGCGGGGCGCAGTTCACAAGGCTGCATTTTTAATAAGGCAGGGAATAGGGAAACGAAACCTTGGGCCGCTTTTTCTCGGCCGTTGTCTGGGGGCCCTCCTTATTTAATTGCTAATTTTTTGTCCCGAAAACCCATTGTGCCCCACCCCCCCCTTTTGGGGCCAGATTTTTTCCTGGTAAGCTTTAAAAAGGGGCCCTTAACTGCTGTGATTTTCGGCACCGGGGCCCAATGGGGATCCGGTTTGGGCTACTTTGGCTACTACCTAATGGGGGCCTTTTTACCCCTACTTTAGGGGGGTTTTATAATACTTTTAAATGGGGGATTATGTAATCCTTTTTTTGGGGGGGTTTTTTCTTACCTCCCTGCCTTTGGGGTTTCCCCCAAAAAGGGGGGGGTCTTTTTTTATGTACCTAATTTGGGGTGTTCTATTCCCAAACCTCCCGATTTGGGGGTTTAGTCCCCCTAAGGGGGGGAAACCTCATGGAGGGAAGAGGATGTGGACATATCAAAAGGCTGTATGCTCTACAAGAACCTCGGACAAAATGTATCACTTCTTGCCCCTTGAGGCACCATGGGCGTTATGCAAAACACCGTATTCTTAGGTATCCCAAAATTTAGAGAAACGTAAAAACCCAAATAAATTTTTATGGGACCCTTTTATAACTCGTACACTTGGAGACCTTATAAATCTGACAAAGGTCTTAGGAAAACAGGATCCCTTTGGATAGGATAAAATTTTATAAATAAGATTTCGGCAGATTGTTTTTTTACTGTTCAGTTTTCTGGTTCTGTATCTTGGTACAAATTCTCCTTTAAATAATTTTTTTTTTGGTTTTTTTGGAACCGGGAATAGGAATGGAATAAATGGGGAGGGACCTATAAAAGGGGAAACACTGTTTTTAAATTTAACCCATTTCTATGGGCTTAAGATACTACCAACATAGATCCGCTTGGAAGATGCTGAATACTAGAGAAAAATGGCATGCCCATAAAAAGCATGCCAATAAGAAATGCCTATATACATAAAACCATTCAAATGTACTGCCAATGTTTTTCAATGAGCAAAATAGGTGCAATAGGCATCCAACATACAAAAGTATGAGAAGCTCCATTGACCATGCTGACTGCTGAAATGAGGTATCAGTACAGTGTAAATCAATGGACATCACGTACCAGGTTCTGCCCACTCACTCCTTTTTAAGCGGTAACCATGGTGGAACTAAGGAAAGAACATCTTAATCCCTACTTGCAGCTGTACTTTTCTACTTTTCCATTCTAGTTTTAAATTTCTGTTTTTTTGATGGGAGGGGGTCTAGTTTGGCATTGTGATCATCAAATGGGGGGAAAAAATATTTTGAGTTTTACACCAAGTTCTTTTCCTATTGCAGATTCAGTCTTTCCCCCTGGGCAGGGCTACTTTTTTTTTTGGTGTCCCCTTTGCGCTCTTTGGGCTTCACCATAGTGGAGTTGGGGTGTGACTGTTTGGGTTTTTGGGGGTTCTTTTTATGATAAAAATTCAAAAAGTGCCCTTTAAAAGGTAATAGTGGAGGAAAGGGGGGCCCCTTAAAGAAGAAGTTCGGTTTGAAGCCAGAAATCTTGCTTGTTTGTAGGGACCAAAAAAATTATTTTTACCAAATTTGCAAATTAAAATTTTTTCCAAATGACAAATTTATTTTTTGGATTTGTTTTTCATTTTTTTCTCCTTTGTTGAGGGCCCTTGATTTCAATTACAGGGCCCTCATTTTTTTTATTCCTTAACACCGCCCCCATCTTTTGGGGTGGGGTTTTTAGGTGTTCGTCTGCAGCGGGTTTTTGGCCCTGTTCCCAGCGCGCTCCCCGCAATGCGGGGGTGGGGAACCTCGCTCCCCAGTGCTTTAACCCTTTGTTGCGCAGTCATGCCGAGCGCAATCAAAGGGGGTTTTCCCCGCACTGTCGGTGATCGGAAAAAACCCCTGCCCGACGGGCCCGGGGGAAAAAGTGCACAGTCAGCCATGGGCCAGAGTGCCCCCGGACTGTTGTGAACAAGCGGATCAGGCAACTGTCCCCATCATTGCCTGTGTTTAGTTTCAGTTATAATGTATTTGTATATAATTGTTATACATTACTAAGTTAAAAAAAAAAAAAAAAAATAAAAATTCTCCCTTTATGGGATTTAAAAAAAAAAGTAAAAAAAAATAAAATTTAAAAAAAAAAAATAAATAATAAAATAAAAAAAATATTTAATAAAAAATTTGTGCATACATTCACACATAAAAAACCCTACACCTTTTAAGACAAGGGGGCATTACCAAAAACGCGTTTGGGTTTTTCACATTAGGTGGTGTGTGGGGCCCCCCGATCGTAGGTTTTTAGCCTTATATACTTGGTTTTCTGCTGAAAAGCTGTTTTTAAAACAAGTGAATTTAAAAGTTATGGAACTTTAATCAAAGTGCCTGGCTATCCTCCTTAATCACTAACCCCGGATGCTGGTTACCCTTGCTAAATTGATTGCTACAATATTAGGTACCACACGACCCTAAAAAACCCTTTGAATTAACTAACAAATTTTGAAGTGTGAAAATGTGAATGGGAAAAAATTTTTTTTTTAAAAAAAAAAAATAAAAAAAAAAAAAAATAAAAAAATAAATGCTGTAATTATTTATAAGTGAATTTAAACGAGGCACACAACTGCGTCATTGAAAACATAAAAAAATTACAATGTTGAAACCAAGGAGGCAAAAAAATAAAGAATGTTTGGTATTAACTACTTTTCAGGGTTTGGTTTAGGGATTAAGTGGGAAATTGACAAATTTGGGGGGACTAAATCTCCCCCCCCCCCTGTAAGTTAGTTGGGAATTCGATTGCATTCAATTTAAAAAAATAAGGTTAATTTCTAGTAATGGGAACACGTTCTGGGAAATGTCCTTTTTTAGCCTTGGGTTGGGGGAATTTTTTGGGTGGGTTTTTCCCTTGGATTTTTCCCCTCCTCCCCAAATACGATAACAACCGAGTGTTATTTCGGAAAAGCATGCCAACGAATGACTTTGTTTGTGGTGATCATCAGACGGACGTTATTTCACCTAAGTGCCGTGCTATCAGCCCATTTCAGAAGGTTTGTGTTCTCTATAATTTTAAGCTCAGTGTGGAATTTAAACAGCGTTTGGGGGATGATTTAGTGGTGAAGTTTCCGCGCATTTCTTCAATTTACAAGTACCGCTAGATACCATTTCACCGTGTCTCAAATCGCTCGAGATAGCTATGTAGTCCAAATTGCAAGACAACATGTATAAACTCAAAAGACCAATGGCATGAAGAATCGTTTATCCCTACAGGTCCATGGAGCTACTATTCATTTTCAAATTTTTGTTTTGTAGTGGTGGTATAGTTGTGAAAGTGCAAGAAAATACTGGGTTTTAAAACTGACTTTAAATTAAAAAAAGTTTTTGTCTCTGAAAAGAAGCCCAAAAGATTTTAAATACAAGGGAATTAAATCTGCCAGAAAGGGGTGGTTTTCTCATAGAGGTGGTCTTTTGGAGAGCACGAATAAGGACGTGATCTGAAACGCGCCAGTCTTATAACTGTTTTTCCCATACATATTGGTGCTACATATGCGCTTTATGTACCATCATCCTCCATGTTTTTAATCTACATTTAATAAAGAGTGGAAGTTTTATCTACAAGTGGTTGGATGTCTCGGATGAAGCTGGTCATGTTCTATTTGCATTAATTTTTATTGGGTGTGGACTCCACTGGACCGTGCTCCTGAGAACCGAACCTCATACAGATATGGGTGAGCTGATCTATATTTGATATCTTGTCTTTTGGAGAGGTTTTACTGTGATCGTTTTAACCCCACGGGGTGAGATCTTGCGTGGAGCCCCAGATGGAGGGAGATTATCAGTGGTCTTGTATGTCTTCCATTTTCTAATTATTGCTTCCACAGTTGATTTCTTCACACCAAGCTGCTTGCCTATTGCAGATTCAGTCTTCCCAGCCTGGAGCAGGGCTACAATTTGGTTTCTGGTGTCCTTCAACAGCTCTTTGGTCTTCACCATAGTGGAGTTTGGAGTGTGACTGTTTGAGGTTGTGGACAGGTGTCTTTTATACTGATAAGTTCAAACAGCTGCCATTACTACAGGTAATGAGTGGAGGACAGAGGAGCCTCTTAAAGAAGAAGTTACAGGAATGTGAGAGCCAGAAATCTTGCTTGTTTGTAGGTGACCAAATACTTATTTTCCACCAAATAAATTATTTCCAAATCAGACAATGTGATTTTCGGGATTTGTTTTCTCATTTTGTCTCTCATAGTTGAGGTCAACCTGTGATGTCAATTACAGGTCTCTCTCATCTTCTTAAGTGGGAGAACTTGCACAATTGGCGGCTGCAGTGGTCTGCAAAGTGCGGCTGTTGTGAAACTATAACTCACATCATGCATTTATATAATCTATAACAGTGGGCATGATGGGAGTTGTAGTTTCCCAACAGCTGGAGGGCCGCAGTTTGCAGACCACTGCTGTATAAGAAGGAACTAAGGGAGACAAGTTTGAAATGGGCTGCACCAGCTTTTTGACGTGATGTACGCCAAATAAACTGTTGTTTGCCCTGTCCAAATATGAAAGGTCGTGCACCAAAAACAGGCACAGGTACGACATCCTTAACATTTTTGTCTACAAAGATTCTTAGGGGGCAGCATATTCATAAGACAAGACATATTAATCAATGTTGCTTAACAAAAAAAGTATCTACTGACCCATGCCAATTTCAAACTGGCGAGGCTGAGGGCAAATTTTGGTGCAGACACTTTTGGAGAAGATTTTTGGCCAACAAATGTGTCTCACACTTTCATTCATTTTGACGAATGCTACACTAACCTGTCCTAAAGTATGACTGTCTAGTCTGAGACAGGTTTCATACATGTTGATAAATGCTACACTAACCTAATGTAGGACTGTCTAGTCTGAGACAGGTTTCATACTTGTGCCCCTAAGAGTTTTTCTTCAACTATACCACCATTGATGAACCATAACCTACTTTCTTTCTTAGCATCAAAAGAGTTCCACGGCGAATGCAAAAAAAAAAGTTCTTGTACTTCCTTGTAGAGTTTGCAGGTGCAAGGAGAGAAGAGGAGACAGCCGGGCTCTCCAGAGAGAAGGCAGGGACAGTTTATTACTGCTTCTGCCTTCCTGATCGTTGTGTATAAGGAGCTAAATGAGTGTTGTGTATATAAAGCTCAGCTGGAAGCCTTCAGGCTTCCTGCTTCTGTCCCCAGCAGTTACAAGACTACCGGGGCCAGTTAACTACAGTAGCTGCTGGGTCTGAACAGACTCAGATCAGCCCTATAGCAAATGCTGGTAGATGTATTACCATTGTAAATATATTAGCTACAGGGGAAATTAGCATTAAAAAATACATAGTAAATGCCCCCCTCAGACATCTGCTTCTGACCTGATGGGGGCACAATATGTTAAATAAATAAAAAATAAACAAAAAACTTAAATTAAAAAAACTGATTAAAAAGTAATAATAAAAATTAATTTAAAAAAAACACACACCCCACACTACAATTTTTATCCATGACCCTGTGACCATAAAATTATTTATCAGCTATATAGAAATGTCCAGAACTGGAAGGTGGCAATATCACAAAACTTAGGGCGAAAGTGTACAAACTAGGCTGCGCCACTTTTCTGATGTGCTTTGTGGCCAAAAATCTGTCGAAGCCCTGTTCTATAGATGTATGAACAGTCGTATACCCAAACTTGGCACATTCTGCACCGGATGCAACACTTTTAAATGTGCCAAGTTTGCAAGGAGGGAGTGTTGTGCCAGAATCATACGATTGCACCAAAGTTTGGCGCGAAATGTACAAATGTGCCAAAGCTTGGCACATAACTGTTGTACAAATCCATACTAATTTCAAAGTGGCATGGCTGAGACAAATTTTGCTGTAGAACGGGACACATGTATATGTGCCTTTGAGACACTATTAACTTACACACTGCTCTGCTACACTCCTCTAAGGCATAATCAAATTGCATGTCAGTAAGATGTTGACCTTGATTTGGTGCAAATTTTTCCTCCCCCCCAAAAAAAAATTAAAAGGTAAAAGAAACAGACTTTATTTTTTACCATTTTTCCTAATTCTATTACCTCTGAAAAATTAGAGAGACACTGCAAATTTTTCAGTTTCTCTGATTTTCTCTTCAATGCTATGTATTTTTGAGAAAATGTACATGGTTATTTTTTTATAGACTACGACAACTTGCCTCCGAAATTCAAAGCAAAAAAGTTTTATATTTATTTGCAGTAAATTAGAAATTTTCAAAATAATAAAAAAAGAAGCAGCAGCAGCAGAGCTGTCAGATCTCAAATAATGCAAAGAAAACAAGTTCATATTTAAAAACAATAAGACTAATGTGTTAAGTCAGGAAGAGTTTTCTTTTCAACCCCTTTGGCATGGGAAAAGTGATTTTTTCATTCAAATTCCTTTTGGCCTATTCCTAATAATAATTATAATAATAATAATCTTTATTTATATAGCGCCGACATATTCCGCAGCACTTTACAATTTAGAGGGAATAAGCACATACAAACCAGACATTACATTATAAAAAAGCTACTGACAAATGAGACACGCGGTGTGAGGGCCCTGCTCGCAAGAGCTTACAATCTATTAGGGTGTATGGGTGAAACAAAGGCTGACAAGTGCTTGGTTTACAATGATCCTGCCATGTTACATAAATATGGGGTAGTACACATAAAATGTGGATGAACCTGCCATCCCCACCATACATCTATATACAGATAAGTGCCTGTGGGTGCCAAAGTGCAGGACGTGACGAATGTGTGACAGAATTTGGGGGGTTAAAAATTAGGGATCTTGGCAGGCTTGTCTAAGGAGATGAGTTTTCAGTGCGCACTTAAAACTGTGAGTGTTCCTGATCACATGGGGTAACCTGTTCCAGAGAACTGGTGCAATACGTGCAAAATCTTGGAGATGGGCATGGGAGGTTCGGATGAGTGAGGTGTGTAATCTGATATCAGCAAGTAGCAGAGAGAGCAGGTAGGGTGGTAGACAGAGCTGAGGGAGGAGATGTAGGGGGATGCAGCGCTGTGGAGAGTGTGATGAGATTATGTTGTATCCTGTACTGAATAGGTAGCCGGTATAGTGACTGACACAGGGTAGAGGCATCAGTATAGCGGCTGGAGAGAAAGACAAGCCTGGCTGCTGCATTCAGGACAGATTGGAGAGGGGAGAGTTTACAGAGAGGGAGACCGATAAGCAGGGAGTTACAGTAGTCAAGACGGGAATGAATAAGAGCAACAATGAGAATTTGAGTTGTTTCCACAGTGAGAAACGGACAGATTCTGGAGATGTTCTTGAGGTGCAGGTGACAAGAGCGGGCAAGGGATTGGATATATAGGCACTTGTTTTGCCATCCAGCTTGTCCTATTGCAAGAGGATTGTGAAGACCACAGCAGTGTTTTTTATACTTTCCTTCCTTAAATAAGTTTTGGTTCGGGTAATCCCCAAAACATAAGCACTTTAAAAGTAAAAATGAGGGGGGTTTTTGGGTTTGGGAATTCAACTGACGCGGGAAAAGGGAATTTGGCCACAACATGAAATTTGCATTTTTTTCCCAGAAACTGGGGGCAGGGGTCTTTTTAATTTTTCCCCAAGCTGTATATATATAAAATATATATAATATATATAAATAAATATATAAATAGTATATATATTATATAAAATATAATATAAATAAAATAAATATATAAAATAAATTAAAAAAATTTAATAAAAAAAAAGTGAATTTTTAAATTTATCAGGGAAAAAGAGGGAAAAAATAATTAATAAAATAACCAAGCCCTAGAAAGCACTACAGCCTTCAAATCCACAAAAAAAAAAAAAAAAGTCCCCCGGGTTTGGGGAAATAAAATGGAGGAGGAGGGGAGGCAATTTTCCCTTTCGGAAAGGGTTTTAATTATTGGGGTTTTTTTTTTTTTGTGAGGGTTTTTTGGGGGCCTTTTTTTTTATCCCCGGGAAATAGGGAAATTTTTTGGCGCTAGGCCAAAAAGCTTATTATCCTAATAAAATGCCTGGGAACAAACCTAGAGCATACGCTCCAACATAAGTTACATGGGCGGGTGAGCGGGGAGGGACGAAGCAGGCATCCTCAAACGGGGGCCCCCCCCCAGCTTTTTTTGGGAAAACCTACAACTCTCACCCATCCTTTATATTTCTAAAACATTTGGGAAAAAATGGATTTTGTAGTTTCCCAACAGCTGGGGCCGGCGTTTGATAAGGGCCTGGCCCTGCGGGTTTCGCAAACCTGCCACGGGTTTGCGCTTCTGTTTGCTATCGCTAAAGGGGTCTTAGAAACACACAGTAAAGATTCATTATTCTTATCACTTATGATGACACCTGTGATAAACCCCCCCACCCTTTGTTTATATAAATTAAAATTTACTCTGTAAAACACTTCAAAAAATCACTTTTAAAAAAAAATAAAACTGTAAGCTTTTAAAAATCATTTTGGAAACTGAAAATTTAAAATTATCCTATCAACAACACATGCTCCAGAGATGTGAAGGAGGGAAGACAAAGGATGTTTTTAGGGTTTTTTAGGGGGTCCACAAATGTTTTGTATGTTTATAGGGGGTCCACAAATGTTTTGTATGTTTTTTGGGGGGGGCCAGAAATTTTTTTTTGGTAGGGTTTATGGGGGGTCCAAAAAATTTTTGTAAAATTTAAGGAGGCCCCAAAAATTTTTTTTGTATTTTTAAATTAGGGGCCCCAGAAATGTTTTGTATGTTTATAGGGGGTCCAGAAATGTTTTGTATATTTTTGGGGGTTCCCACAAATTTTTGTATTTTAAAAGGGGGTTTCCAAAAATTTTTTTTGGTATTTTTAAATAGTGGTCCAAAGGATTTTTTTGTATTTTAATAGGAGGTCCACAAATTTTTTTTATGTTTATGGGGGGGCCCCACAAATTTTTTTGTATTTTTATAGGAGCCCCAAAAAAGTTTTTTTTATATTTATGGGGGGCCCCACAAATTTTTTGGGTATTTTTTATAGGGGGTCCGTGATTTTTTTGTATGTTTATAGGGGGGAACAAAAAAGGTTTGTTTTGTTTTTATAGGAGTCCACAAAATTTTGTATTTTTTTTGGGGGTCCACAAATGTTTTTTTTTTTTTGGGGGGGTCCACAAATGTTTTGTATGTTTCTACTGGTATTTATGTAGCCTCTGGATCTGAGATGGTGATTTCAGCCTGGGAAACCATGTCGTAGGCTTCCTTTGGGTCACTTGGTTCGTTGTCATTTTTAAATGTACAGGGCCCTTGATCAAACTCCAGGGGAAAATAAAAGTAAATTTCCCGTTGACTTTTTTTTTTTTGTGTGGTTTCCCCGGGCAGTACTGTGAAAAAAAAAACTGCGTCGTACACTTTTTTTGAAACGGGTACTTTTTTCATATGGGTGGCTGGGAAAACAGTCCTTCTGGGGGCGGGGACATGAAATTATACAGCATCTGATAAAACACGCTGAGCATTGAAGAATATGGAATTTGTGCTGAATGTCAGAGTTTACCACCTCTAAGAACTGAAGAAAGCCATGTTCCCCCTAATTTTTTGGGACAAAGTAAATACATTAATCCCCCCAAAGAAGAAACAATATATTATTTTTATATTTGGGAAAACCAAGCCTCCTCCAAAAAGATGAGACACCCATATGTAGACAGTAGACTCATATCTAGACTGGTGGGTTTTGTTTTTTTATTCAAAATTATTTATTACTAGTGTGACACTTCAGATTCAGGTTGCTTTGAATGTCGGCCAACCAGTCAGCAGACTGCAGAACAATCAGATAACCAATCAGCATACCAAAGCCCCAAAAAACTGCAAAAAACAATCGGAAAACCCAAATCAGAAAGGCATACCAGCCCAGAACTGCAGAACAATGGGAAAAAACCAAAACAGCAGCATACCAGTCACAGACTGCAGGACAATGGGAAAAACCCAATCACACAAAACCAGTAAAGCAGATTTGCGGGACAATCATAAACCAATCAGCAGAAATCCCATCAGAAACTGCAGAACAATGGGAAAAACCAATCATATTACCCCCAAGCAAAACTGCAGGAAAAATCGGAAAACCCAAATCAGCATAGCCATTATCAACTGCAAAAACAATCAGCATATCCAGTCATCAGACTGCAGAACAATCAGATAACCAATCAGTAGTATGCCAGTCAGCAGACTGCAGGAAAAATCAATAACCAACAGTAGAAAACCCCATCACCCAGACTGAAAGGAAAAAGGGATAACCAATCATATATGCCATTCACAGACTCCCAGGACAATCAGAAAACCAAATTTTCCGTAGTATGCCGGCCAGCAACGCAGAAACCAATCGGATAACAATCAGCAGCATACCAGCCCAGCAACTGCAGAACAATCGAAAACCCCAATCACAGTATCCCCAGTTAGCAGACTGCAAACAATCAGAAAGTTTTCCGTCTTTCAACAGCAGAAAAATCAATAACCAATCAGTGTATCCCCAAGCACAGACTGCGGACAATCAGAAAACCCAAATCATAGAAATTCCATTTCAGCAACGGGCGGGCCCAATCGATAACCAATCAGTAGAATTTCCCCAGTCAGCAGACTGCAGAAATCAGAAAAACCAATCAGTATTATCCATTAACAGACTCCCAAACCAATGGGATAACCAATAAAGCAAAAAGGCCAGTTGGGCAACTGAAGAACAATCACATATCCCAGTCAGCAGACTGCAGAACAATCGGATAACCAATCAGTAGTATGCCAGTCAGCAGACTGCAGAACAATCGGATAACCCCAGTAGTAGGGCCAGTCGCAGACTGCAAAAACAATCGGAAAAACCCAATCGGGATTATCCCCAAATCAGCAGACTGCAGAAAAATTTGGGATAACCAATCAGCGGGTATGCAAGTCAGCAGACTGCAGGACAATTGGATAACCAATCAGCAGCATACCAGTCAGCAGACTGCAGGACAATTGGATAACCAATCAGCAGCATACCAGTCAGCAGACGGAAAAACCCAATCGGAAAACCCAAATCGCGTACCCCAGTCAGCAGACTGCAAAAACAATCAGAAATTATGCCATCAGCAGACTGCGGAAAATGGGAAAACCCAATCCGCAGAAAATGCCAGGGGCAACGAAGAACAATCACATATGCCATCAGCAAAAGGGAAGGGAAGGGGTTGGTACTTTTCCTTTTTCCTGTCTGTCAGACTTTTGATTGGCTGACGACTGGCTTTCCAAATTTTGGGTCCAAAGCACAACACTATTTATTGTCCATTGGTCTCATATTACGTAACAAAAAAAGGGGCATAAAAATCCAAGTACCCCAGCACCCCCCAAACATGAATCAAAAACTTCTTTATTTTTTAATTCCGTAAAGGTCAAAAGCGTGCTCCGGCTGAAAGGATCTACAGGCAGCAAGCTGATGCACAATCCCCCCCTTTGTTTACAAAAGCTGCGACAGCTTCTGTGAGTGCCCCGACCCCACCACTCCTGACGGGGGGCCGATTTTGCCCAAACCAATGGGGGGCCCCGGGAGGCCGCTCCATCAGCTGCAGGGCGGTACCCGGGGAAAACCCCCTTTTAAAACTCCCTGGGGGCTGAGTCAGGGGCCCTTGATATTCCTGGCTACCTTTCTTTTGGGTGTTTTTGTTGTTGTTTTGCTTACGGGTGTACCTGACCCCCCGCTTGTTCTCCTGCCCCCGGGCTTGTCTTTTGATTTTGTGTTTTTTGCTTCCGTTTGGCTTTTGCCCTTTCGGCTTGTTTACGTTTTTTCCCTCTGGTTCTGTTTTTGTGGCTTTTGGCCCGTTCCTAAATTTTATATTGACCTGGACGGGCCCGACCCATTTCCCTTTCCCTTTTGACGGCCCCCGCACTTTACAACAGGGGCTGTCGCCCAGTTGCCGCTGCCGCCCAGGGGAGCACGGCAAGAAAGGGAGGGACAGTGGGCTGGGGCCCAGTTAGGGCTCACCCGCAACCCCCCTTACGTGACATTATCACAGGCCCCAAACCTTTTTCCCGCTCCCAACCCCCCCTAGGACCCCATAAAAGGGTTTTGGGGAGAGCAAAATGCAGGGCTAACCCAAACTAGTCCAGGATCTGGCCTTAGGGTAGAACAAAAAGGCACCCCAAGTCAGAGGGTCCCTCATTTTCCTTCCCCTCCTTTGGGGCCCCCTATCCAGTTTTCCTGGGCAGGTTTTACAAGGGAACAAGGGGCCTTTTTTGGCATTTAAGAGGGTTTCGCCCGTAAATTTTTTGGGTTTCCCCCCACTTACCCCAGGGAATGAGGAACCCAAAGGGGGGGATTGTTATGTCCTTACTGCAGGGTTTCCCCCCCCCGGATGGGGATTTTTTGTTACCCCGCAACTCACCAAAAATGTCCCTTCCCGGGACAGGTTCTTTTCCGCTTTAGGGGGACCTTTAATGACCCAATTTGGGGGAAACTGGGTGAAACTCAGCGAAACCCCCCCTTGAGGGGAGGGGGAGAAACTGTGGGGGGTTTTTTTTTCCGAAAATTTTTTTTTTTTTTGGGTGGTTGCGTTCCGTCGGGTGGAACGGGCGCAAACTCTTAGATGGGCCCTTTAGGGTTATGAAAGCTACCATGTTTAAAGGGTTTATTGGTGGCTTTCCCCACCCCTGGGATTTTGATGAGGCCCCCTGGCACGGCCGTTTTTTCCCGGACAGACTTTTAAAGGGAAGGAAAGGCAGGGAAAAGGGGCCCCCCCCCCCGGGGCCACACCAGGGCACCTCTAAACCCCTTTTTTTTCCGATTTAAAACCCCCGAGGACCCAGCAAGAGGGCTTTTTCTGTCACCGGCTGAGAAACCCTTTGGGCAATCGTCGCAAACCAGGGGGTTTCTTCACTGTGGAGAAGATGGGGCACAGAATTCGGGGAAAGCTCCAAAAAGGAAGACCAGGTCGGAAAAACTCCAACGCCCCAGGTGGGCAACAGGAGGATCACCTGGCGACCGGTATTTCCTACTGTATCTAATAAGTTCGGGTACCTTTTAAAGGTTTTTAAAAACTTTTTCGCTGTCCCGGGTTTTGGGGGTGCAAATTTTTGGATTCCGGATCACTTCTAATTTTGTTGAGCTCTTTCCCCCCAAACGTCGGGCCACCTTGGAGAAACCGGGTATCCCGACTCCGCGGCAAATGGCTTTGACTCCACCCCACCCAAAATCGGGGACAAATCCAATATTGTACCCCTAAACTGGAAGGTTGGGGCGGATCCATACATATTTAAAAGAGTATTTTTAAATTTGCATGGAAAGGGGGCCCGCCCGCTGATGTGGTGTTTTGGGGGTGCCCTGGCTTCAAAAACATAAACCAGTGTTTTACTGGAAAATTTAGGGAAATTTTTTCCCGGTGGGGGCAACGGGGTGTTACAGATGTCTTTCCCCACCATACTGGGCCAAAACTTTATGTCAGGCTGATGCCCCCTAAACTGAAGCACTTGGGGCCAGCGTTTTAGGCCTAAGCGGCCTTTTTGTGAAGTTTGATTCCGGGGTAAGGGTTTCCCCAACTCGTTTCCCCCTGGTGAACTATGGGGGCCCCCCTTTTTCCCCCGTACCTGAATTTTCCGTATGTGGCAGGAGGGGTTAACCCGGTGGCTTATTTAGCTGAAAATTTTAAACCCCCTTTTCCTCTGTAAAACATAACTTCCCTCGTGCACTTTTGTAAGAAAGGGATATTCACCCCTTACTCCCCCCTCTAGCCCCCTTCTCCATTTTTTATAGAGGTAATTTAAAATGAATCCCCCCGTAAAATTTTTTGATTCGCGAAAAGGCCCCAAAAGGGCACTGCATAACCCGGTCCATTGGAAGGGGTAGGGCCCGAGGGGAGATCAAAGGGTTTTCCGGGGAAATCCATCCCCTGCTGTCGCCTTTTTGAGGGGAATTCCATGAGTCTTAAACCCCGACAAACCCAACCCGGGAAGGGTTCCGTGGCCCCCCTAAAAGGGGGGGTACTTCAGGGGTGGGCTTCCCCAGGTTGCCGTGCCGCCTAGGGCACACGGGGCCAAACAGGCAGGGAAAGTGGGTTTGGGCCCCCGTTTTGGGCCCCACTGCAAACCCCCTTGACCCTGAAACCCAAATTTCCCTTTAAAAAAAAAAATCCAAAATCTTTTAATGGATATCTTATAGATAGATCTCTTATTCATAGCAGGGTACTCTTACCCCAAAAGGGATCAGTCTTCTTACCATTTTGGGTAAACTATTTCTTTTAATGGAATTAAATTTTTTTGATTTTAAATTTAAATAAAAGGGTTTTGGGAAAATTGGGCTTTTTGCTCGTTTTCAGAAAAATTTTTCAATCACTATATTGGGGGGATCAAACAGACTCTTTACTCCCTATCTAAGGGGTTCCTGTTTTAAAATTTTTCTTTTCTTTTTACTCAGAAATCCTGCTCGTTTTTCTTTCCCTAAAGTCACCGGGGCTTTGCTTCTCTCTGTAGCCACTTCCTACAGATTGCCCCAATATGATATTCCCAATGAGGTTTCCAGATAGTCCTGTTAAAGTGAAGGCTCCAAGGTGACTTTGGGTTGTGCAGTGGTCATTTTTCTGCAAAAGTCATATGCAATCTCCATATTTCTCTACTGGGGGAAAATTCACTGATGTCTTGTGATGGTTTCAAGGACTCTGGCAAGGTCAAAATTTGTGCAACTGAACTGAGAATTCAGTAACCTGTGACAGAGATTAATTCTCTGACCATTTGTAATGCAAATAGGACCGAGTCTGCCCATAGGCAACGTATGACCAGAACCCAGTCCTGATTCTGGAGGGATCACACAACCTTAGTCTGTTGGTGCCATCGTGCAACCACACAATCTTGGGCAACACTTTTGACATCCTTTTTTAAGAAGAGTCCAGGTAGTGCATACATATATCCAAATAAATCTAGAGGGTTAATGAGTACACTCTATATATACATAATATATATGATTATAGAAGGTGTGTACAGTCTATGTCTCTGGACCTAACGATCGCATTCAGATTAACTGCAATTTATTTTACAAGAGATTTACTATTGGATTTCCAACTCTTCTGTTCACATTTAAATCAAGTCTTCCATTATTGAAGGATATTATTTGTAAAAGATTAAAATTGTAGCAGACCTGAACTAGCAGATATTTATTTTCCTTTTGAGTCGCATAGTGCAGCAAAATATGCTTTTCTTGGCAGAATATAGGCTAACTGGGTCATGGAAATTGGCGCAGCTAAGGGTGGGACTTAAGTCATGTGTGCCCAGGGCTGAGTGCCAGAGGAGGGCGCTGCAACCTTAGCCAGGATATTTAAAATAACAGTTAGGGCAGCAAACTGAATCTTTTTCCTGGATGATGGAAAGCCTAGCTTAGTGCCATGGAGGGGTTGTACCATGAAAGACATTTATCACTTCTATATGGATACCTGAGTACCGCGTCGACTATCTCCATCGCTTCAATAGTGTTCGAATGGAGCCAGATTGCGCCTGTTCCACTGCTGCTCCATTAAAACCGTTCCGTGTTGTGTTAGAGTGGCAAGTAAGGATGGGGGATCAGGAACCTCATTTTAGTGATTAGTAGGGGACCCCCCCAGCAATGAAACATGAATTCACAGGATAGGTGATACATGTCTTTCGCGGTACAACCCCTTTAAAGGGGTTTTGCCACAATGTAATGTTGACATGGGATCCTCCAAAATGGGTATTTAATCACTTTTCTAAATATATGTGATTAAAAATATTGCAGTCTTAGAGAGCTACAGGCTGCCTTACCTGCCCTTAGTTACTTCAAAGCTTCTATTAGATACGACCTGACAAGAGCTGCTGGCGGGGCTTGTGCAGAGAACACTTCTTATCTGATGATAGGGAGATGAAGACACTTTCAAGGCACCGGGTATAAATATGTTGTCTTTTTTATACAGAATGCAATAGTTGTAGTGTGATTATCTGAGTAGATCCCTGCTTTATCTGATGACAGAGAACATGAAGAAACTTTCAAGCTGCTGTGGAGAAAAGCTGTTGTCTCCATACAGAATCCACTAGTTGTAGTTTGATTATTTGAGTGAACATTTCACACGATCCCTTATGCTTGGCTCTGTGCTCTGTCTGTGTCTCTCTCTCTCTCTCAGCTCAGCGTGGCTTGTTTACATTTGATTCTTAGAAGATAAGGCACGTCCTGGCAAAACCCCTTTAAGTTAAGTGGCCAAGCTAAGAGACCTAAAGGGGTTTTCTCACTACAAAGATAAGCTTTCAACATGTAGGGATCGGTAAATGAAGACTTTTTTCTAAATACATTGGTCAATAGATTTTACGTTTAGTCATGAGAAAAGAGACATTTTATGTGCTTTGAATGCACACATGTTTTTTTGGCTCCTTGGTTCCCTGACCATAACTCTGCTATCTGATTAGAGCAGTGAATGACTTTACAACATGGAAAGACTGAGCTCTGGAGCAAAGTAATTATCTCTAACTAGATTACAGATAAGTCACTGTTTTTTTCATCCCTCACAGCACATGTACCTTTTGTTTACCGAAGAGATAACATCTCCTGCACTTGGTAGTGTAAGGCTGGGTCCCCACGGCATAGGACAAATACCGGTCGGTTTATCTGACCGGTATTTCTCCTGTTTTCACGCCGTGCACACGGCCGCAGGGGGGCGGCTTTTCTCCGTGATTAGTGGAGAAAAGCCCTCCCCCTCCCATTGACATGTTAATATTCCTTCCAAAAACCGGACAGAAGAATGAACATGATCAATGTTTGTTGGACTCCCAGTGGTCTGAAAAACCACCGGCCGGAAAACCCGTGCAGTGGCGGTCACTGCACAGGTTTTCTGTAGAGGTCCATCTTAAAGTTTGTCAGTCGGTTTTCAAAACCGAATACTGGCTGAAAGAACGGCTGCAAACCCTTGCCATGTGGACAAGCCCTAACAGCTCATCTACTTAAAAAGATGCTTGATATGCTAATCACTGCTATAAAACCACCCGCAGCCTGAGGAGACAGAGTGATTGTAAAACTGCTTGTGACTCAATGAAACAGCCTAGTGAGAGAACCCCTTTAAATTAAGCATGACATGTTGGATGGAAAATAATTTATTTATAGTTGGTTTTAAAATGCTGTAAACCTATCTTTAAATGGGACAAGGATATCATCATATAACCTTATATGTCACAGAGCTCAGCTCCTCTCCTCTATATTAACCCTTTATCACAGAGCTCAGTTCTCTCCTTCTTTCATTAACCCCTATATTCACAGAACTCAGTTCTCGCCTTATATATAAAAACTATATATCACAGAGCTCAGTCCTCTCCCTCTATCATATAACCCATATATCACAGAGCTCGCTTTCTCCTCTTCATATAACCCATTATCCAGAGCACGCTCTCTCCCTTATCATTAACCAATTTTTCAAAGTCAGTTTTCTCCCTATATATAACCCTATTTACACAGAGCTCAGCCCCTTTCCCCTCTTCTTTTAAAAACCCTATATATCACAGAGTCAGCTTTTCCTCTATCTTTTAAAACCCTATTATCACAGACTAGCTTCTCTCCTCTATCTTAAAACCCCTATTATCACGAGCTCAGTTCTCTCCCTCTATCTAAAACCCAATTATCACGGCTAGTCCTCTCCTTTCATATAACCCTATTATCCGAGCTCAGTCCTCCTCTATAAAAAAACCTTATATCCAGAGCTCGTTCTCTCCTCTTCTATAACCCTATATATCACAGAGCTCAGCTTCTCTCCTCTATCAATAATCCTTATATCCAGAGCTAGCTTCTCTCCTCTATCTTATTCACAGGCTCAGTTCTCCCCTTTTTATTTAATCCATATTCCGGCTCGCTTCTCTCCTCTTCCTATATATCACAGAGCTCAGCTTTCTCCTCTATCTTTAAAACCTATATATCACAGGTCATTCTCCCCCTTTATTTTAAAACCCCAATTTACAGGCTCAGCTCCCCCCCTCTTATATAAACCCTTATATCCGAGCCAGCTTCTCCCCCTCATCATAAAACCCCTATTTACCAGAGTCAGCTTCTCCCCTTATCATTAACCCTATTCAAGAGTCGTTCTTCCTCTATCTTTCCCCCTATTATACAGAGTCAGTCTCCCTCTATCCCCAAAAATAACCCATATATACGAGTAGTCCTCTATCATATAACCCTTTATATCACAGAGTCAGCTTTTTCCTCTATCTGTAACCTTTATCAAGTCAGCTCCTTCCTCTATTTTTAAACCCTATATATACAGAGCTCGCTCCTTCTCTTTTATAAAACCCCTAATTCACAGAGCTCAGTCCTCCCCTCTATATAAACCCCTTATATCACGAGTCCTCTCCTCTATCATATCCTGCTTTCCGACACCTGGCAATTTAATTTTAAACTTAATCTAAGGTCGGTTTTCTGAATCGATAGTGATTTATCAACATTTTCCCCATTTGCGGTAGATTTCAGATAATAATTATTTGGATAGCAATATGTGAGATTCACGGGTGTGAGATCGAGTGATTTGCATCTTGCAGAATCAATGAAAGATTTGCGGATCTTTAGCAATATTTCACTGGCAGCCTCTAAACATCAATCCATAAAAAGGGCATTCACCCATTTAAAATAGGGCAGGGGTTACCTTAGGGGCCCAGGGGGGGGTGATTGCGGTATATGGAGATATAGCCATCATCATTAGAAGCCTCAGTGTGTTCATTATAAGTGTATATAATATACTCAGCATCTTTGTACAAGGCAGGGTGTTCGTTAGGAAAGTATACAGATACTCAGCATAATTGTAGAGTGTGTGGGGCTCATTATCTGCATATAGACACTCAGCATCATTATGTCCCGTAATTCCGGCGTGACACAAATGATGGCATACATTAAGATATTCAGCGCAGTTATGGGGAGCAAACACAGACCCTTCCACTGTACAAAGTACAGTAATGATGAAACCAGTTTATAAGAATATTTGCACGCTCCAACCCGGGTAATTAGCCTGCCCTTGTCACCAAAATGCGCAGAAAAATTTAATTTTCTGCAGCAGAAAGCATCGGTGGGTGGGGACGTGGTAACGAGGCGAATGCACCATGATCGCTCTATATCAAATGAGGCACAGAAAAAAGAGAAGTGAAATTGTGTCATATACATTTAAAAGCACATTAGGACCTTGTTAGAGTCTCCGTACCATAAATGGTTCAAAAAAATACAAAAGGGGAATCCCCCCACATGGATCCCGCAAAAGAAAAAAGGGAAATATAGCTTTAAAAAACATCAAAGTTAATAAAAAATCTGCAATGGAGGGGGGAAGCATGAAAGAGAAGGGGTGAAGGAACTAGTGGGGGTAGTATCAAACCCTTAAAAGGGTTTTTCCCCTACATTGATTCATTTACCCCATTTTCCCGTTTTCTTTGGGTTTTTTTTTGAATTCAGGGGGGGTTTTTTTACTGGGTTCTATAGGTGCAGTAGAAGCCAGGTTGTAGCTATGCAACCAGTGCTGGCAGCCTATCAGGGAGTTTGGAACAGGGTTTTAGCTTGCAAAACCCGTGCTGGTAGCCTATAGGAGGATGGAACAGGTTGTAGCTTAGTGACCAGTGTGGTACCTTCAGGAAGGATCAAAGGTCTGTGCTATAGTGACCCGCGCCTGCAGCCCATCAGAAAAGAATTGGCAGGTTGTTACTATTGCAACCCGTGCTGGCAGCCTTCGGGAGATTGAAAAAAGGTCTGTAGCTATAGCGACCCGAGGAGTATGTAGCCATACAAAAGGGGATATTAGGAATAGGTAGGACACTGCTAATGGATTATATTGCATATATTGCGTATTTTGATTGTTTTTTTCAGGCATTAAATAAAAAAGCAATCCTTATGTGAGAAACTCCTTTAAAAGGGGGACCCATTTACTCCATCCCTGAGATGTCTGTTTTAGTAAATCCTTGTGTTTCTTGTGAAAGAACAGTCCTGGAGCATCTTCTCTTATAACTCTGCATTGTGCTGATAGGCTTGGTCACACGGCTTATTGGCGGCATAATTGCGGGACGGATTTCGCCCCGCAATTACGCCATGGGGGCGGGAGAGGGGGGCCGGCACCTCGCCGGCCCAAAGACTATCATTACTGGCGGCACGTATACGCTGCTAGTAATTCACATGTCACTTATCTCCCCCCGCGGCGGATTCGCCGAGCAGGGAGAGGAGACGTAATCCATAGTTCTCTATGAGAACTGTGGATTACCGTGATGCTTGGGCAGCAGTATGCCGTGAATTACGGGCTGAAATACGTGCCCAAATAAGCCGTGTGAACACGGCCATAGGATATGTTCACACTATGTAATTGTGCAATACACTCGAAATGCGCCCCGGCATGCACATTAGATGCCGCAATACATTGTGTGAACATAACGCTTAAAATGAGCCCTGCAATTACTGTAATTCATAGCTCTCATAGAGAGCGACAAATCACCTCCGTCTTCCCCAATGCGTATTGACATGTCCCTTCTTCCCAGCATTTACGCGCTGGGGACAATGGAAGTGAATGGGGATGCTCCCACCCCCATTTGATGTTCATGATGTGCTCTCAAAGAGGGTTATTCAGAAGATGGTATATGAACTGGAAACAATGGGATCACTGATCCCACCGCATCCAAAATTGTTGTGGGACATCATCTGGAGCAGTCGCCTATTTAAAGCTATGCGACACCAAGCACAGGAGACTTGGAGGTTCTTGTACAACATGTCAAAGAGCTGCAAAAAGGGTAAAATTACAGGTTTATCGTGTCACCGTCATTCAGGGGCTTGAAGAGAGTGATAAGGAGAAAAGAGTCAGATACTGTCACTGCTTCCAGGCGTTTGTAAAGGAAAGCATCCAACATGAAATTGCTGCTATTCCTCCAATATGCTGCTGATACGTTTAAGAATACGCCGCGCCTCCTCAAAATGTGTCTGCCAGAAAACCGAGATCACCTCTAGCATCACGTGTAATGCAAATGATTATACATAGGTCAAAACATGTAGCGGATTTTTTGGTTCGGATTGCATCATCCTACTAGGAGTTACAACAGAATAAATCAAGGCCTCTTTCGAGTGAATGTCCTTGTATCTCTAATAGGTAGCATTAAATACAGCCTTCTTCCTTATCGAGGAGAACAAATTTGCATTATCTTGGCAAAATAACAGTTCCAAACAGGCTTTGACTAGTCCTCAGGAAGGCGTATCAACCAGTGGGCTCCTAAACATGGGGGCCATTGGGCATGGTAGTCTATGGGATGCTTTTCAGGGAGAAGGGTAGAGAAAGAGAGGCAGAAAGTAAGAGACAAAATGCAAGAATCATGTGCAGTCATTTACAGTAGCTGTAGGGTGGCCCAAAGAATCAACTCCACTGGTGGGCACCAAGAAACAGCTCCACTGGTGGGCACCAAGCATCAACTCCACTGGTGGGCACCAAGAATCAACTCCACTGGTGGGCACCAAGAATCAACTCCACTGGGTGGGCACCAAGAATCAACTCCACTGGTAGGCCCAAGAATCAACTCCATGGTGGGCACAGAAATCAACTCCACTGGTGGCTCCAAGAATCAACTCCACTGGGGCACCAAGTAATCAACTCCACTGGTGGTCACCAAGAAACAGCTCCACTGGTGGGCACCAAGCATCAACTCCACTGGTGGGCACCAAGAATACAACTCCACTGGTGGGCACCAAGAATAAACTCCACTGGTGGGTCCCAAGACTCCTCTCCACTGGTGGCCCAAAAAATCAACTCCACTGGTGGGCACCAAGCATCAACTCCACTGGTGAGCACCAAGCATCAACTCCACTGGTGGGCACCAAGCATCAACTCCACTGGTGGGCTCAAGAATCAACTCCACTGGTGGGCACCAGAATCAACTCCACTGGTGGGCTCCAAGAATCAACTCCACTGGTGGGGCACCAAGAATCAGCTTCACTGGTGGGACCCAAGAGTCATCTCCACTGTGGAGCTCCAAGAATCAACTCCACTTGTAGGCTCCAAGAATCAACTGCAATGGTGGGCCGAAGAATCATATCCACTAATGGACCCCAAGAATCTACTTCACTGGTGGGCACGAACACTTAACTTCCCTGGTTGGCCCCAGGCACTTTAGTTCAACCATGCTTCCATGCAGTCGTCTAGATAAATAGTGCCATACACTACAAAAACAGAATGAAACCTACATACCACCATAAAATGCACAAATAATACCAATCTATAGTGATGTCAGATGTCTGTGCCATTAGATTGTAATGGATCTTGTACGATTGGTCCTGTCTATAGTGTGTGCAATCTTCAGTCGCCCTATCATAAAAAATAGGAAAGAAGGAACAGAATGGCTTTTCTATTAGTAGGGAAAAGAAAGGATGGGGAAGAGAGGAGAATAGATTCAGGAGTAGCCATATTTAAGCTTGACTGCATCTTTCCAGTTGGATATCTTATACTTTGAGTCAGAGGCGCAACCTGAAGCTCCGGGGCCCTAGTGCAAAAAGTGAAATGGGGCCCCCCAGCTACCATGTGCCATTTACAATTCTGGTGTCTCCTTATGCGTCAGAAAGGCTTTTGGGCCCCCTCAAGCTGCAGGGCCCGGTAGCGACTGCTACCTCTGTACCCCTGTAGCTACGCCCCTGCTTTGAGTCACAGTCTTGATTATGTGTATGAGTTCACCACTTTGCCCCAGGATTATCACCTATACAATACATTACTCTCTAGTATTTATCTTGGGTCTAGGAGTATACAGCAGCCATACTGATAAACAGAGTTCCCTGTCTATGCTCGGGCTAAAGAGAGCCACTACGTTGCCTATGGTGTGTGATAACAATGCAATATAATTTCAGCATTTAAAATTATGAAGTCAACATTTCCTGGGTTAATATAGGACCAACCGTAGGGGACGAAAGAGTTGAGGTCTTAGGTGGTCCTTAGAGGGTTGAAGATTGCCAGAGATGAGATGAGTTTGGGTTTAAAGGGGCATCTAGAGTGGTCAAGTGGAGACGATCGAGGGCAGTGCAGAATTTGTATGCTTGATGGTTTCTGGAGATGACTCAGGAAGTGAATAAGCCATGTTGGACAAGGTATTGAGGGCTAGAGTCCTGATTTTGGATGATATTATAAACACCCCATGAAAGAACGACTGTTAACAGAAGGTTTATTCGGGTAGTAGAGTTACGGATAGCTTGCAGAGGTACTAAGCTCTTGATTGGAAACGTCAGAGAGGACATGGACTGACATCTTTCATGCCATCACCTCCACACATGGATAAACATGAAATGTTTTTCTGTAATTCTGTCTTTAGCTCTGTATTGGATCCGTATTGATCTTTCAAAGTGCTGTGTTTTTCCACCATATTTCCTCCCCGTCTGCAGCCAGAGAAATGTGAAATTAAGAGGCGACGTTCTTATTTTAGGCTCCATTGACTTCTACTGGGTAAATGCGGGTCCAGTGTGTACAGGAAAAATAGGGCTGTGTGTTGCTGACATTAATTGACTGATGTATTCAAGCTACCAATGTAGGATACAATACAGTTGTGCGACCAAAGTCTTAGTTGCATTATGTGTGTAGAAGAGACAAGTTCTCGATATGTTTTAACGTGGAGGCTGCAGATTATGGGCATAACTATAGCCATAAATAGCTATAGACAGTTGCTGCGCCAGTTTTCTGTCCTAGGCATGGGCCATAATGGTTTGTGCCACTCTTCGCCAATTTGTACGATAGGACACATTTGTGTAGGTTTCTTGCCAAAAAGTGTTGCAGTTTATGTGTCGTTAGTCATGTCATCTCAAGTGGTGAGACTTAGGGTATGTTCACACGGCGTAATTGCGGCAAAATATGGGAGTCGCACTGATCAGCGCGTATTCCCAAAGCACGGTGGGTGGAGGGGCGGCAGCCCGCTGGTTCCATTGACATTCATTGTCAGTGGCGCGTATTCGCCGCTAACAATTGACATGTCACTTAACGATCGTATTGTGCGCGTAGGGGGACGACGCGTAATCCATAGTTCTCTATAAGAGCTATGGATTACCGTAATTGCGGCGCATATTTTACCGCTTATAACACGCAATACGCGGCAAAATGCGTGCCAAAATAAGCTGTGTGAACATAGCCTTAGACAAAATTAGTCACAGCGAGGGCAGTGGAGTTGGTAAGCCAAAGCTCCTGCTCAGACTCCTCAATTTTCCTGACTTCCGACTCCGACTCCAACTCTTGACTCCGACCATCTCCACAGCCCTGGTCATGGCATAGAATACTTTTTTGGCGTACGGGCAGTTTGTTTTACGACATGACACATTTATGAAGTGCCGTGAGACACTTTCAAACACAAGCATGAACTCAAATTTGGCATGGCACTACCTAAGACACTTTCAACTTGGCCACCCTTCATGCATCTGGGCTTAGTAGCTGATATGAGGTTGAGAGGCCCCATTTAGGTCCAAGAACCAAATACCTTTTTGCAGGAAATAAGAAGTTGGTTTCTTTCTGCTATCTAGCACTACTATATGAGTCATCTAATACAGCATATATGGCGCTATGGTTTATATAGGTTAATTATTGCCGCTTACGCTGCTATAGTTTCCTGTCATTAGGTAGTTGGAACCCATCCTTTTTTTTGCTTTGGGGCCCTATGAATTCTAGTTACGCCCCTGCTGCAGATGGTGGTACTCTTATGGATGTCAGCTTTTACATCCTATGCATGTGCTGTTTTGTGGACGTTTATATCTTTATGGCTATGTCCTATAAAAACAACCAAAGATTCAGCACTTAAAGATAAAATCTTCCCTTTTTATTTGGATTACGAATAAAAAGGAAGATTTTATTTTTAAAGTGCCGTATCTTTGATTGTTTTTGGATTCTGTGGGCTGACAGCTTCCAGGCAGTTTGGATAAAGAAATGGACTTTGGAGATACGTGACCAAAGTGGTGAGTGCTAAATTTTGTGTTGCTTTATATGTGTTTTATGTCTGCCACATCCATGGTGTATGGCTAGGTATTATCCAGGGATATAACTAGATAGAAATAAAAGGGTTTTATTTTCTTTTTTTGAAACAGCATGACATTTTCAAAATTTTCCTCGCAGTCTGGGTCTGGTTGCAGAGAAGACTTTCATTGCTTTAGTTGATGCCACATTGATTAAAGTTGTTATTCTAAATACCAATAGGTGGTCTCATGAAGACATGCTCGGCAGATATGCCCAACTTAGGTATCCAAGAAGATACACCTGGCTGCTGCATTCAGCATAGAGTGACGGGTGTTTAAAGCAGGGGTGCACAACCTTTTCTGGTCCAAGGGCCACATTGTCGTATTGTACCTTTTCCAAGGGCCACAGTAAATCTTAGAGGGGTATTCTCCATCAAGGACATTTATGGCACTTCAAATTTGAATATACAAAATGGTTAGGGCATAACTAGAATTCATTATGTGTTGGGGCCCCATCTTATTTTGCCATGACAATAAACTAAAACTGCAGTGTAAACAGCAATAAGTAAAGGTATAAATAATGCCTTTTCTATCGCCTTATCTATATGCAATTATCCAGAAACCACCCCCCTCATATATTGAAGGTGTGTGAGTGGTTGTCTTACCGGTATTTTTGCATTTGTGCAATCTCCCCATGTATTATACTGTGGCTTTTCTGCATACTGTGTGAACAGGTATTCACTTTAATGTGCAGTCTAATTGTTCACCTAGTGGTGGGGTATGTGAGCTACTGCTCAGCAATTAGCTGCACCTGTTTATTTATCCTGAATAACATAGGGGCCAGTGTTGCCTCTTTACTGGGTTCAGTTTCATTCCAGCCTTTGAGCTGTGAGTATGGCCTTGTTTCTGTGTTTTTTTAGTAATTAATGTCACATTTTTTTCTGTGTTTTTTTTTTTATAAATAATGCAGCCATATATCAGAGAACCCACATAGAAATGTGGAGAGCAGCGACCACCAACTAGTTGTTCCCTACAAAAAGGAACAGTGTTCTTGTACCTGATTGAGCCCCCTCAACCTCTGGGCCACATAGTAGTTGCTAAGGCTATAGTTACGCCCATAATTATGAGGTCTGGGTTCCACTTCCGGGCCTCCAAAGAATGAGGATCAATACTTTAGAAAGAGCATAGAAGGAATGGCCAGAAACAAGCGCTTATACCCCTTGTGTTACCCCTAATTCTTTATAGAGTGTAACCTCTTGTAGACAGTATTCCCGCTACTATTGTTTGACTTGTTGGGTAATTTCTTGGTATGTAATGTGAGATTTTGTTGGTACATGCTCCCTAAAATCTATAGCTCTGCAGAATAGAATGGTGCTAAATAAATTAATATTAAAAAAAAAAATTATGGTATAATATTGCTAGATAAGTAATAGCTAATAAATGGTGGCACAGAATAGCATAGCTGCATCAAGAGCTGGGTAAACACAGAAAATAGTCAATCTATGACAATTGTCCACAATGTACATTATACCTTGACCACATTGACCATTGCCTCAGAAGGTGTCAGATAGAACAGACAGCAGAACCTGGCACCAGCTGTAATATATGCATAAAAATATATAAAATGCAAGTAAATGCAAGTTACTAATCTACTTTCTAATCAATTATTTGATTTGGATCTTATCATTTGCATGATATTCATTACGGCTTTGCATAAAAAGCAATCAATACAAGACATTATTCTAAAAAATAGACACCCTCTCCCCCATCAGCCTGGAACACCTGTCTCAAAGTATCAGAGTGACTTTGTAAACTTAGTAATCAACAGGCAAATTGTTGCAGAGCAGTTTAGGGAAATTTGGGCTAAGCTCAGTAGCGGCCATCTTCTTAGATACAAAAGCATTGAAGGCAGTGTAGGACTGGGGTGCTTCTGACCCACCACTGGAGTTGATTCTTGTGGACCACCATTGGAGTAGGTTCTTAGGGCCCACCACTGTAGTTGATTCATGGGGCCCACTACGGCAGTTGATTCTTGAGGGACCACCAGAGGAGAGTTGGGGACCACCAATGGAGCTGATTCTTGAGGCCCACCAGTGGAATTGATTATTGGGGACCACCAGTGGAGTTGGTTCTTGGGGACCAACAGTAGAGCTGATTCTTGCTGCCCACTACTGGAGTTGATTCTTGAGGCCCATCACTAGAGTTGATTCTTGGGGACAACCAGTGGAGCTGATTCTTATGGCCCACCACTGGAGTTAATCCTTGAGGCCCACAACTGGAGTTTATTCTTGGGGCACACCCTACAATAACTGTACAGGACTGCACATGACTCTTTCACTTAGTATTTCACTCTTGCTTTCTGTCTCTTTTTTCCCTGCTTTTCTCCCTCAAAGTCATCTCAACCAGGGCCCTACTGGATGTTTGCTCTACTCCCCTGTGGACCAGTCCAAACCAGATTGAAGGGGTTGTTCTATCTTGTAATATCCTCGTTGTGACCAGCTTGTAGCTCACTACGAGACGATCTCAGAGAACGGGTGATTGGTCGCGCATCCTCAGCTCTCCCCATTCATTTTTATGTAAGTTATGAATATAGCCAAGTTAATGTGCTTGGGTATTTTCAGAAAAGTGGCCACCCACCCATTTTCTGAGGCCAACATGTAGTGATGTGCGAGCTGGACTCAAATAGGTTTTTATGAGATGAGAAAGACCCTGTAAGGTTGTAAAAACAGTAAAAACATGGAAGAAATACATTTTCTGGCCACCCCTTTATTATATTCTGTTGGTTCACCTAGGTCTTGGGGTGAGGAGTATATTTCCAGGTCAAGACTGCCAGCTAGAATAGGGGATCTTACAGGCTATATGTATTATCCTATAGAAAGAAGAAAGTTGGTCCTCTACTGCCATCTATTAGTGGCAGCTACTCTGTATGTCAATGTCCAACCCATGAGAGAGCTTTGAAATATTACTAGCCAATTACTAACCCAAACCAGAATCTTCTTCAAACTGAAGAAGCACCACCTGTTCCAGGGTTCTTGCCCATTATAAGAATAGAAGAAACTAGTTTGCTGGGTAAGAGGCCCTTGATCTAAGTCTTAGTGATAGTGTCTCTCCTTGTGGAGACTGTCAGATTGGGGAGGCTGTTAGCCCAGGCAATACTCCTTGGGGAAAAAAAAGTATGCAAATTTGCTCTCCTTCAGAAGAAAGAAAGTTGTCTCTCTACTTTCAGCTAATGGAAATAGTTAAGTGAAGGAGGCACAATTAGCGCTTATGAGCCAAATCAGTTGTCCAACCTCTGGACAACTTTTCTGTGGTTCTGCTCTTTACTATGGGGGACAAAAACCCAAAATAGCTGACTACAGATGGAAGTTTATTCCTTTCGGAAGATTCATGCTTCAAGGTGTTTTTATAGGTCGGATACTGACACACAGGAACGCTACCTCCAATTGATGAAACTATAGATAAAAAGAAGAAAAAGAGAAACCACTGCACTCCCTTGTGTGGTACAGTAGATGACTGATTGCCTTGATATACAAGGACTTGAGTTGGGGTGTTGTCAGCTTCTTGCCCAGAAATCCTGATCCCCAGGCTGGGTGGCAGGTGAAGACAATCCACAACGTATCTAGATCAGAAATGATCAACATAACCTCACTGGCTGGTTAGGTGAAGGCAAGTTACATTAGTGCTCGAAACCCAATGGAAAGATTAAAGGATTTTTCTTTTGAAACAATGCGTTTCGCTAAGACTTTTTCAAGTTTCCTCTTTGAGAAAGTGCTAACGAAACGCGTTTTTTCCAAATAAAAATCCTTTAATCTTTCCATTGGGGTTTAGAGCGCTGATGTAACTTGCCTTCACCTAACCAGCCAGTGAGGGTATGTTCATTGCTTCTGATCGAGATATGTTGTCAACTGGTGGCACCAAAGAGACGGTTTTCTATATGATCTCATAGAAGTAAACTTCCCTCATACAATCATTCAGACAGCGAACATGCCATTCTCATATGGAATCCGAAAAACCTCCATGTGAAACTGAAGTCAAACAGAGATACAATAGAGACCCTAGATACCTCAATGGGTACAGATCTGTAGAAGATGGAGCTTCCAATACGACCATGTGCACGGGAACTTAGCTATTGCTTCAAACCATACCAATGTTAGTGGATTTACATGTAAAAACACTGTCTCCAATCACCCCCGTCATCACGTTTTGTTTGTTGCTAATTTTACATTTTTAGCCCTCTAGGCTATGGCCCATTTACCCAACCTTCATAATGTCCCAGCTGTAGAAAATGTGCCTTGCCTTAGGAGAAAGACAATGTAAAGCTTGGACATTTCTGATATGTAATTATATATCATGAAAGAATGTAATTAGAGCAAAGCTTCTGTGGTCTTCCACATATATCATATTTATATATACATACTGTCGACAGCCATGTAAGAAAATCTTCTATAAATAAATGTTCATTAGGCCAGTCCCAAGGGCAAACATGGTCCTCAGGGTGGGCTTAGACCCTTCCCACACATGGTGCAGATCATGGATGTAGATAAGGAAAAGCTCTTCATGTATATATATATATATATATATATCCTCCTCCTACAAGCAAACGCCTCTATATACTTTGTACGTGATGCTTCTCCCAAGAGCCTAAAGTGGTGCTCAGAGCCGTTTTAGACCCCTCCCGTACATAATTCATGTGATGGATCATTTAATGTAAATTAGGGATTGCTCTTCATGGTAACGGAGACAAAGCTAATGGAATTTTGAAAAAGCTTTGGAGGATGAACAATCAGTGTGTACTCTGCAACCTGAAAAGGGGGGCCTACAACCAGGGTTGGTCCTTAGGGGCTTTCGACCTTTGAGGATGAACATGGGGTCACTGGTGGGACCAACTGAGCTCCCGTTGTGGTGCCTCAGGCTACAGCACCTTAAAGAAAGCTGCTATCTTCCTAGTTTAATGATCTGGTGCAGTTATTGGGGTCCAGTATGATATCTGTGCACTGTAATATTGTATTAATTGAACACTATAGAGGACTGGGGCAGAAATAGAAGGACACAGGGCACTAAGCTACATAAGCTTTGACTTTTTACTATCATCATGTCTAACATGTTATGGTGCTATCATTGTTACTTGATTGGTTCTTCGGGATTAGAAAAACATGGCTACTTTATATCAAAAATTGCACCAACTCACAGGATGTTTTTTGGTATTGCAGCTCGGCCCCATCCACTTCAAGGGAGCTGAGCTGCAATACCAGGCACATCCTGTGACAGAGGTGGTGCAATTTTTTAAAGAAGACAGTAATGTCTTTTTCATCCTGAACAACCCCTTTAACCAGTTCCTGACCAGGTTGTTTACTCGCCTTCCTGACCAGGTATATTGTCCTTTTCCTTAGCATACACAGGTTTGAATGCTGTAACACTTTCATGCACTCGGATATTCTACAAATTTGTTTGTCGTTTTCTGTGATACATTAGGCTTTATTTTTATTTAATTTTTAATTTACTTTTTTTTAAGGACATGAGCCAAAATGGTAAAAAAAAGTCTGTTTTTCACTTTATTTTTTTTGCAGGAAAAGTGGCGGTAAAATACGTTTTTGCATCATGAACATTTATATTTAGGAGATAACAAGCTTTTGGGTCCTTGGGGATAAGGCTGAAAGTTGCAGTTTCTGCTGTATATATATATATATATATATATATATATATATATATATATATATAATATATATATATATATATATATATATATATATATATATGAATTTTTTTTATGTTTTTCTGATTATTTTATTTTACATATTATGCCTCCTGTAGGGTCAGAAAAAAGACCTTTGGGGCATTTTATATAATTTATTTGTTTTTGTTTTTCCTGTAACTGGGACTGATATATTAACCCAGTTACATGGGGAACTACATGGGAAAATACCCCCTGAACTGACTGCAGAGTGGTATGATAAGAACCAGCAGCTCATGCAGTTACCGAGCCCTGGCGGTCACATAAATAAAACAGGAAGTTGGAAGCATTGTATATATAGTGATCAGAAAGGCAGGGATGGTAAAAAACCATCCCTGCCTTCTCGGTGGACAGCCCAGCTTACGCTGAAAGCCGGATTTCCACTCTGCACGGATGTTTTAGAACATTTTAGAACGTTTTAGAACCCCATGGAACAGACATGTATAGACATCAAGCAGTAAAGGAACACTAAACCTCGAACTAAATTATACTTACAATCAAGAGACAGTTGTGTCCATAGTGTTTATCAGGATTTTATGTTTGTTCCTGAAACAATCAGAAAAACAGAAAACATCTAGGAATCAAAGGAATAAATCTCCTGCTGATCATTTCCAATTTTAACTTGGAAATAGTTCAGGGTGGGGCTTATCGATATTTGTGTTCTTCTGCACATAGAGTAAAGGGGGGAGGCTCCTGCTGCAGATTGTTGTCTAATGGGGGCCGTGGCTGAGCTCCTGGAACAGATCTAGAAAATTTCTATATAATTCTTTTTTGCTAAATGAGACATAATAGTATGAAATAAAAGACAGATTAAAGAATTGCTGGGATATTGTTGTATTTTGATGCATTTCCTATGGTTAGTGTTCTGTTAACACTCATGTTTGGGATTGTCTTTTAAAAGCCATTAAATACGTGTAATACGAGTCTTAGTCATTATTTATTAGCCCTGATCTGCAGGGATTTTAGTCTTGATTGACCTTTTCTTGTTCAGTACCCAAAGTTGAGGAAAAAGAGAAAATTGAGGTATTGACTAATGTATTGCTGATTCTGCTACTCTGATATGACGCCTGGGCTTCTAGCATTGCACGTCTCTAGAGACATAATGGGCCACAACATGCAAATCAATCTCTTTCAACCTGTGGCTAACTATGGATTCAGAACCACTGATGGTATAGTATAAAAACAGCCTACAATGCTAGAGCTGCGGTATTTATTTTCTATATAGCTGTATCAGACATGGGGCATGTAGTCCATAGTGGATGGCCCTGGAGCTGCTAGTGACCATCAATTTTGCTATGATGCTTTTATGTCTAGCACATTAAATGTATGCTGTCATGAAAGACTATATTTGGTCTACAAACACTATGGCTATAATACAGACAGTATATTTCTGTGCCTCTACTCGTGCAGAACAGCAGACACACCCATGCACCTTACAGCCATGTTAGGTGGCCTCTTCCATGCTTAGTCCCTCTGCATTTCTCTTCTGTTCCAGCTCCCCTTTACAATTGTTGCCAGTTTGTAGAAGTTTCTGGTGTGTTTTTGTATCTGTGTTTTCTGGTACTGACCTTCAACTAACAATAACTCATTTACGAGTGAACTCCGCCTGCCCTGACCTTCTGCTTGTAACAAGCAGCAATAACAAAAGCAGAAATCGTTGACTCTTGCAGTCCATCAGTGGAGTTGATTCTTGCCGTCCACCAGTGGAGTTGACTCTTGCCGTCCACCAGTGGAGTTGACTCTTGCCGTCCACCAGTGGAGTTGACTCTTGCCGTCCACCAGTGGAGTTGAGTCTTGCCGTCCACCAGTGGAGTTGTCTTGCATTCCCCCAGTGGAGTTGACTCTTGCCGTCCACCAGTGGTTGACTCTTGCCGTCCACCAGTGGAGTTGTCTCTTGCCGTCCACCAGTGGAGTTGAGTCTTGCCGTCCACCAGTGGAATTGACTATTGGGGCCCAACAGTGGAGTTGATTCCTTGGTCCACCCTACAACTACTGTACATGACTACACATGACTCTTCTGCCTCTCTTTCCCTGCCTTTCTCCCTCAAAAACAGATCCAGATCTGTCATGTCCAGTTGGCCCAACATGCCGGGGAGCCCACCAGAGGTTTTCCTTGTTCCCCTGCTGGTCAGTCTGAGTCTGGTCTCAGGGTGGCATTTTCTTAGATTTCAGCCTTTGATGGACAAGCCACAACTACAATATGATCTCCAGGATCCATCTGGTCTTCAGTGATGTAGGGCCTTATTTGTGCCGATTGGTCAGTAGAGCCCTTCATTGTATCCAACATCAGAATGCTAAAAAAAACTTTCACCTCCTGAGGTGAGCACTCTCCTAGTTAAGGCTTTTCCCCATCCCCCCGTACAATAATGCTATTAAATAATTTGGTCATGCAAGTATATATTCTAGAATTATCATAGGGCTATTACATGAATATAGCTTAAAAGTAACCGGAGACGAGTGATATTTTGAACTTATGAAATTTTAATGTTCTGTTTTTCCAGCTGAGCAACATCAAAAGGGAAGTGGGGGACATTTCGGAAAGTTTAAAGGTGAGTGCTCTAATATTTCAGCACTAGAAATAAGCCGGAAATGTAAAAAATGATTGCAAGATTAAGAAGCTGGCTGGACCTTTATCTTTAGCTGAAGTGGAGAGTGGCTATAAGTAGCATCTCTCTCATTCTCTTTCTGGGGGCCCCAGCATCGCATGGATTTTACATTGTCCTTAGTGGGCACCAGGTAACACTTCATTTCTTCTGTGGAGGCAATAGGGAAACTGATCACAAGTTGCCAGATTATGCTGCAGATAAGACCCAGTTCACATCAGAGGTTCCGTTCGGAGTCTCCGGAGCAGATTCTGTCAAAATTGATATCCACCAAAATGGAAACCCCATAGACCCCATTGTAGTCAATGAGGTATGTCAGATATTGTTAGTATCCGTCATTCAATGGACCTGGAGCCACTTATGCAACATAGTTTGTGAACGGCACCTCCGATGCAGCTGTAAACCAGGCCTTACAGTTCAGTGATGAAGACATTAGAGTACCTATACCTGTAGCAACCACAGCAGGTGCAATGAGGCCCATAGCATGAAGAGGGCCACTCGTGTGCTATAACATTGTACATTTTTTAAGGCATAACAGGTTGCTGGCTTTCTTCTATCAAGTGCTACTTTCTGGGCTCTCTATTTCTACTAATTTTGCTGCTGTTCCAGTTTCCTATCTTGAGTTGGTTCCATCTCCTTTTGCTATGAGGCTTTATGAATTCTAGTTATGCCCTTGAATGGAGAGTTCAGCAGCAGGATATCCAATGATCATCACATTTGCAGAAAAATCCTTTGAATAGAGGTTGTTCAAGCGGCCAAACTTTTTGAGGAAATTCAAGGACAAAAACCCCGAATAAGGTGGTGGCATAAATGGAACCGTTTAAATTCTTTGAAGAATTGATTCTTTTACGGGGGCAAAATCTGCTTAAGGGGTTACTCCCAATTCATTGAATGCTGTTTAATAGCTCTTTTGATTGATAAAACTTTGTAATAAAATATATACCATTTAAAAAATATGTACCTCTTTCTGACTGAGACTCTATTTTCTAGTCTTAAAATGTTCTGTTGCTGCCATAGTTCCCAGCCATGGCTCTGTGCTGTAAGCAGTGGCCGGGAGGGAATTGACACAGTGACGTAAATAGTGGTCGGGAAAGGGTGAACGCGAATTGTTAGGCTATGTTCACACGGGTGAAATTGGGACGTATTTTGGCCCGTGTTTCGCGCTGTACTGCGCTCAATACGGGGCGAGATACGTCCCAGTCATTACAGTAATCCACAGTTGTCATAGAGAACTATGGATTACGCCTCCTCTCCCCGCTTGGACAATACGCCGCGGAGGGAGATAAGTGACATGTCAATTACTAGCGGCGAATACGCGCCGCTAGTAATGAATGTCTATAGGGCCGGCGGGCTCGAGCTCCCGAACACACGGCGTGATTGCGGGGGATAATTACGCTCCGCAATTATGCCATGTGAACATAACCTTATGCTGTGACACAGTATTTCTTACGAAAATTCGTACGAAAATTCTCCGGTGCATGCGCATTATAGCCAGAGCAGTCTGATGCTTTTCATCTAGATTGCTAGCGCAACCATAGCTATGTCCTGGCTCCTTCACTTTGCATAGTGTGTCAGGAGCCTGTGTGGTCTTCTGTCACGTTGCGTCCCGATGCTGTTTTGGAAGCTCACCATGGCAGCATTGGGAACGCGCACACACACTGAAGATACCGAGGCAGGGAGAATGTGGAATGCCCAAACAGTTCAAATTTGAAGCCCCTTTTTTAGAGAGAAGCGAGGAGCAATGCGGGGCAAGACCCTGCAGTGAGACAACCCTTTTAAGGACTCATCCAAATGGATGTATTATGTGTGAAGATGTACTAGAGCACCAACAAAGGTGCATCAATTGATGCCTCTAGTGTACCTCTGTAGGTTTCCAAAATTAGGCACTACAATGTACCCCTTCCAATTAATGGGTTGTGTATTGTATCAGACAGGTCCTCCAGAGTAAAAGGTATTCTTGGTAACCACTCTTTACTCAAGATATGAGAATCCTGAAATTGGATCCCCATAACAACTAGGGCACCAACAGAGGTGCATCCAGTGAGGCATCAATTGATGCCTTTACTGTACCTCTGTAGGTCTCCAAAATTAGGCACTACACTTTACCCTTTCAAATCAACAGGTTGTCTATTATACTGTACCAGAAAAGTCCTCCAGAGTAAGAGGTACTCTTGGTAACCACTCTTTACTCAAGAGATGAGAATCCTGAAATTGGATCCGTACACCAACTAGTACACCAACAGAGGTGCATCCAGTGATGCCTCTACTGTACCTCTATAAGTCTCTACCCTTTACCCTTTCAAATCAACGGGTTGTCTATCATACCAGACAAGTCCTCCAGAGTAAGAGGTACTCTTGGTAACCACTCTTTAGTCAAGAGATGAGAATCCTGGAATTGGATCCGAACGTCAACTAGTGCATGAACAGAATTGCTTCCAGTGATGCCTCTACTGTACCTATGTAGGTCTCCAAAATTAGGAACTACACTTTACCCTTTCAAATCAATGGTTATACCAGACAGGTTCTCCAGAGTAAGAGTAAGAGATACTCCTGGTAACCATTCTTTACTCAAGAGATGAGAATCCTGAAATTGGATCCCCACGCCAATCCCCATTAACTCAAAATGTCTTGTTAGGACATATAAAAAGAAACTTCCTAAACAGGACAAGGCATTTAAGATTGATTGGGTCTTTCTGTTGCCTGAGGAAGATAATGAAATGGTGTCTACACCTTCTCAACCCGGATTTAGAGAGGAGGTACATGTGCAGGTGTCCCTCCTTGACCTGTTTTGTGATATTAGATCACTTTAATGTTTTATTCTACATTGATCAGTTGCACCATTGAGGCAGCATCATGGTAGTGCTGATAGTGGCAACCCCTACTTGGATAACATGGAGGTAATTGATGCTCGTTTTGACTCTGGTTGACACCCAAAAACACCTGTTTCAGGTGGACTTGATGCTTGTTTCCACCATCTCTTTTCCATGATGTACTGGTTGGTTCTCCACACCCTTGTTGACTAATGTTGTATGGTCCTTGGAAAGGATTTCACGCTCATTACAATAAGGTATAAGGCTAACCTGGAACTCCATAAGCCCCATAGCAGTTGTATGGGCTGCCTCTATGATTTGTATGCCCTTGCCAGTCACATACTGGTCTTCACCGGGCTAGACCACTCAAGTGCTTATAGTACCAACCATAAAGTAAAGCACAACACAACTTTTAATTCTTTCCTTTGCTGAGGTCAGCATGGGAGAAGGATGTCTGTTTGGCCAGTAGACCTCTATTACTGATCAAACTTGCTCGGGTAATCCATGGTCAAACCACACATCTAGCAAAAGGTTGCCTTTTTGCAGGCAGGGAAGGACAATGCCCATGGTAAAGAGCTCGCCTTGTCTCATTGATGGTGCATCCTTGCAGCTATTCTAATAAGGGAGTATCTCAGCCCACACGTAAACACGTATAGCTGGGAAGATGTTTAGCCAGTTTAGGCTATTTAACAAGTGAACTAATGGTTTTTCTTTATTTGCAAATGCATTTTTACGCTTAGATTTTTTTGGACACATTTTATGAAAGTATCTGCCAATTAGAGCAGATACAAATTTCTAGAATGCATAATTGTTGCCTTCTCATTAAAAATAATAGACTTACAAGACTCACAAGGAAGTTGTGATGGTAAGTTCACTAATTGGATCCCTCTCTTGCTAGAAATGTTGTCTAGCTTTCTTAGTAAATAACATGATGGGGGTGATGGATCCCGGGAATTAACCTGCTTGCATTAATGAAGCTCCAGCAGTCTCAATTGGAACTTGCTTTTGCCTTATTCTGGATAAACATCGTAATAAATGAGAAAAAGTTGGGCTTGATAGCTTTCTTTTGACTGCCTTGCGCGTGTGTTTCTAGGTGTCTTAAATTGAAGCTATACATCTTAAGGCCCATAATAGTCTATGCCCACAGGGATTTCTCATTGGCTGTACAATTTGCTAGAACATAGGCTCAACCGATAGAAAACGTTTCAGGGGCAATAAAGGCAGTAGGAATATTGGTAATTTACATCTCTCAACTCGAAGGAAGGAGACACATGTCTTACCCATCACACCGCTGTGAGAGAGAACAATGAAATACAGCCGTCGCCTACGCAGTAAAGGCTAAGCGCTAGGTATACAGCACATTAATTGTCGCAGATAGAGAGCTTATGAAAGAACTCAACATACGCCACCTCTAACCTGACTATTTTTATTTAGAGGAATATATCATATAAAGGCTCAACCCTGATAGCTCAATATCCACTTTCCTGTGATGTAGTCAAGCTTTCGCCTGCTACCACTCCACTTACATCCTCCGGTTTCACAGCATGATCTCTTGTTCTAGAGTTTTCCTTTATCTCAAATGCTTAATACATTTTCTTCACTGAAAGCCCCTAATAAGGTTTGTGATTGACATGCGTTGTGTACAGTAGGATGTAGGTGGCTACAATGCACCCATGGTAAAGTCTCAGGTGCTAGCCCAGTGTGGAACTACGTGGGGTAGGAACACTACAAAATATAGTATAAAGGCAAGACTGAAGTCGTCTAGAGCTTGGTCCGAGACCACCGAGGTCAAACATGTCTTCTACTAAAGAGAGTTTGTTGTGCAGGACACCTCGGTAGGAAGCAAGATCTTAAACCTTCCATCTATAGTAGGCATTAACAACAAAAACCGCTCACCTGTGATCTTGACGTTTTCCTATTGCGAGCATTCGGTTCTGGGTGCAACCCCTTAGTCAGACTTAAAGCAGCAAAAAAACAGAAATGAACCAGCTCCAGCAAATGAACGTCCCATGAATGGAAGAAAAATATGCAGGTGCAGCCCGGGGCATTTAAAAAAACATAACGCTTATTTTTTTAAACCAATTTAAAAAAACGAAAAAACATACACTTCACGTCTTAGGTTGTATCAACTAGATGAGGCTAAAAGCTGACGCGTTTCGGGTCACGTGACCCTTACTCATGGTGAAGTCTCAGGTGTTACTACGTGGGGTAGGAACACTACCAAATATAGTATAAAGGCAAGAACGCAGGCTTCAATCAGAGTTTGGCCCGAGACCACAGGTCAAACATGTTTTCTACTAAAAGAGTTGTTGTGCGGGAAAAACCTTGGTAAAGAAAATTTAAAACCTTTTCCCTCTAAAGTACTTAAAAGATCGGCGACACTCTTACGGATCTTATCACAGCTATCTCCTTCAACGTATAGGCTCCTACACAACAACATGTCCATCTAATAGACTCCTGCATTACAAAATCAATATTTTAAAAAGACTCAGAACCCGGAGGGAAAATGTAGCGTTGATCTTGCTACATGAACTATCTGTCCCATCACCTCCTGCTCCGATGCCTTGTTTCTATTTTTGTTCTATTGACTGCCTAGTGAAAGACTCAACATCGACCTATGAGGTTGGTGTCAATTTTCTTTTTTTTTTTCTATAAAAAGACAGTGGCGAGCTAGCTCAAATGCTATCGAGCACTGAGTAAAGAAACGGGAAAATTCTGACCCATTAAAAGATGAGTTTATTTCTTTTAGGGTAGCCCCAAATGAGGACAGTTACTTTTTAAAATAGAGGCCCTAATATAAAATGGGTTTGTACTGAATTCCGCAATACATGAAGCTATAGTTTTCCTATTTGTCAACAATATTTAACCTTCATGGCTTTGGGTCAGTGTTGATTTCTCATTTCGTCTATGAAAAAAACAGCAAGGGAAATCCTTAAAGGGGTTTTGCCAAAAAAAAATTGATGGGGGGAAATTTTGGGGGAAATAAAAATTTTTTTTTTAAAAAATTTTAATTACATTTTTAAAAATTCTGCAAAAGTTTTTTTTTATAGCGCTCCTTTAGTGTCCCCTTGTTTTTAAAGGCTAAAGGGGGTTTGGCCCGGTGAAGGTCCTCACTCCGGGCGCCATTAAATTTTTAGGAAATATGGGTTAAAAAAATGCTGATTTCTTCCTCCTCTGTGCTCCTTATAATTTGTCAAACATGCAAAAAAAAAAAAAAAAAAAAACCTCATGACTAGTGCATTGATAAAGAGAAATAAAAAAATCCACAGGTTTTGTTACTGCAGGGATTTGAACCTAAGACCCTTGTACTGTGAGGTACAAGCTTTACCTCTGAGCTACTCACATACACTCACATAAACAGACCTTTCTCTGACAAAGGCCTGGTGATGTCATCCTGCTGGGTCATATGATATGCAATTCAAACAAATCACACACTCCCCCCCTCCTCCCCTTCTGAGCACACAGAGCTGAAGAACTGGATGCAGGAGGTATGAAATGAGATCGTGGCAAAACCCCTTTAAGGAGTGTCCACACGACAAGTAAAATTTACCTGTCATATTCTGCCATTGAAAAATGCATCATCTGACATGTATTCAATGAGTATTTCACATGCATTTTGATTTAGTCTTTTCTACTTGTGATTTACAGTCAGAAATCAGTCCCATTAATTTCTATGGGCGTTGGACATCTTAAAAGCATCATACAAATGTTTTGTGCACGTTTTACAAGATACATCCCCATTATCATCAATAGTAAATTTCCATGCGTTTTCGGTGGGGAATACGACCAAAGAATGAACATGTTTTAATTTTTTTTTTTAAATTGTCCACAGAAAATATGCGTTGTATGAACTTGAGGTCAAAGGGAATGGTTTACTTTCGATTATAGACGAGTCTTTAAAGCTGGAATCTGAGTGGATTTCGACTTGAAATAATCATTGTGTGGACACAGCCTTAGATCCTAAGAACTATGAATGTGCTGCCAGGAAACTTCTGATCGGGTATGACTTGATACTTTCAGAATAGCTCAACTTAGAACAATTTCTTTTTAGAAATAGGGGTCTCTAATTTTTAGCAGAGTATGGATTCTAAGCTGCACTCAAATGCTAGGAAGCACTAGGAACCACAGTGAAGACACATGGATGGTGTTGCCACAAGATTTTGACCAGATATGAGATGATGCTTTTGATATAGCCCAAGTGAGGACAACATCTTTTAGAAGTAGAGGTTCAGATTATGGATACTGAGCTGCACAATTCATGGGACTATTGTATTCCTTTGGTTTCTTTTTACTTATTCTTAAGATATATATATATATATATAATATATATAAATATATATATATATATATATATATATATAATATATAATAAATATATAAAAAATAAAAGTTTATCGCTTCAACGACAATAAAACCCGAAATGCATAACTCTGGTGTCCTGATAAAGCTTTGATACGTGCAAATTCAAACCATATAGTTAGGTGACCAATTTAGTGCAAAACTTGCAGACTTAATCCATTGGTGCATGGCTGGTATGGAAATATACTCCTGGTCTCTCACAGCATCCTCTATGTGTTGAGGAAAGAAGTTTTCTACATAAACAAACATAGAAAGGGATTCTTTACAGTAAGAGCAGTGAGACTGTGGAATTATGTGCCACAGGAACTTGTCTTGGTGAATTCACTAAGAGAGTTCAAAAAGGTACTGGATACATTTCTAGATGTAATAATATAACAAGTTATAGTGACCAGGATTCTGGAGAAGGGCCTGGATAAATTTCTAGATGTAATAATATAACAAGTTATGGTGACCAGGATTCTGGAGAAGGGTCTGGATACATTTCTAGATGTAATAATATAACAAGTTATAGTGACCAGGATTCTGGAGAAGGGTCTGGATACATTTCTAGATGTAACAATATAACATGTTATAGTGACCAGGATTCTGGAGAAGGGTCTGGATACATTTCTAGATGTAATAATATAACAGGTTATAGTGACCGGGATTCTGGAGAAGGGCCTGGATACATTTCTAGGTGTAATAATATAACAATTTATAGTGACCAGTATTTTGGAGAAGGGTCTGGATACATTTCAGTATGTAACAATATAACAAGTTATAGTGACCAGGATTCTGGAGAGTGGTCTGGATACATTTCTAGGTGTAATAATATAACAAGTTATAGTGACCAGGATTCTGGAGAAGGTTTTCGATGCATTTCTAGATGTAATAATATAACAAGTTATAGTGACCAGGATTCTGGAGAAGGGTCTGGATACATTTCTAGATGTAATAATATAACAGGTTATAGTGACCGGATTCTGGAGAAGGGTCCGGATACATTTCTAGATGTAATAATATAACAAGTTATTGTGACCAGGATTCTGGAGATGGGTCTGGATACATTTCTAGATGTAGTAATAATATAACTAGTTATAGTGACCAGGATTCTGGAGAAGGGTCTGGATACATTTCTAGATGTAATAATATAACAAGTTATAGTGACCAGGATTCTAGAGAAGGGTCATTGATCCAAGGATTTATTCTGATTGACAAACTCGAGTCGTTAAGGAATTTTTTTCTCTAAACATTAGAGCAATTGGCTTCTACCTCATGGGGGTTTTGCCTTCCTCTGGATCGACACTGCATCCAATAGGCTGAACTGGATGGACGTCTGTCTTTCTTTTGCCTTACAAACTATGTAACTATGTAACAATTGACAACCCTAATATGCATGTTCTGTGTCTCCAGACAAAGGCATAGCCAAAACATGTATCAGGATGGTGATATCCCAGAGCATCCTTACCATAGGTAATTCACTCTAACTTTGTTAACCATCTGGTTTTGGAGGTGTGTTATTCTCACATGTGGCGTAACCGGTAGGAGCTTGTGCAATTCACGGATTTATGGCTTACAAATGTGGTATTCTTTTTATGTACTGGCACTTGTAGTTTACTTGTATGACAAAATGTATTGCTGGGTTTTGGCTCACTTGTTTATGCATTAATGAATTATCCGTTTATGGCCCAATTTGATGTATTTTATGAATTTTGTTCATGTACTGTTAATTACAATGTCCATGGTTGTGTGATCTTCAGAGATTTGTTGTCATGTTGTTGTAGACTCTCTCTTACTTGATATTTATTTTATTTATTTCTGTTATTCATTTATATAGCGCTGTTATATTCCACAGCGCTGTACGCTGTAGTGTGGGAGTATCCGTAGGAAACCCATGCAAACATGGGGAGAACATACAAACTGGCTGCAGATGTTATCTTTATTATTATGTTATTATTTATCACAATTATTATACTAAAATAAGCTTTCATAAAAATTACATTACCGAATCTTTCTATATATTGTTGGACATACAATTTCTTAGTAGTTTCTTGCTGAAGAAAAAAAAATTACAACCCTAAAATATTCAGCACTAGAGGGCAGCCATACCATATATGTATTTTCACCTTAAAAGCAGCTTTCTATGTCTATAATATAGCACGAAAGGGACTGAGCTAATAAATTGCATAGCATACAGTCATACAGTTAATGGTGGACTATAGGAGAGAGGAGCTCAGTGATCAGTTTTCCAAGACATTTAAAAACCTGCCTACCACCTCCCACTGTGCTAAAATAGAAAATAAACCCATAAGTACCTCTCTCATCACCACCGCTCCAGAGCTCCAATGTTGCCCCCGATCCCTCACTGATGACATCACGTTCATGGATCACATGATGCTACAGTCAGTCACTGACCTCTGCGGTCATATGATGCTACAGCCAATCACAGACCTCTGTGGTCACATGATGCTGCAGCCAATCACAGACTTCTGTGGTCACATGATGCTGCAGCCAATCACAGACCTCTGTGGTCACATGATGCTACAGCCAATCACTGACCTCTGTGGTCACATTTTGCTGTAGCCAATCACAGATCTCTGTGTCACATGATGCTACAGCCAATCACTGACCTCTGTGGTCACATGATGCTACAGTCAATCACAGATATCTGTGGTCACATGATGCTGCAGCCAATCACAGATATCTGCGGTCACATGATGCTGCAGCCAATCACTGACCTCTGCGGTCACATGATGCTGCAGCCAAACACACACCTCTGAGGTCACATGATGCTGCAGCCAATCACAGACCTCTGTGGTCACATGACGCTACAGCCAATCACTGACCTCTGCGGTCACATGATGCACATGCCAGCAAATGACTGCTGCGGCCAGAGCCATGTTGCAGCAGATGTCATCAGTAATGTACTGTGTATGTGGAGACACTGGTGCTCAGGCAGCGCTGGTCTGGTGTTGAAGGGAAAGGTAAGTATGGGTTAATTTTGTATTTTAGATCTATGGGAGGTTTTTAAATGTCTTTGACTTAATGGAAGATCCTGTAGCCCCGATGCCACATGCTCAGGACCCAATGACTCAAGAGGCTACCTATTTCCTCCATACGCTTTGCAAATTGACAGAAAGCTGCACTATTGTTCCCGGTATGCATTTCATGCTGTAGTTACCGTTGTAGAGAGCGAGAGAAGGGCAATGTGGCTATTACAAGTGTACGGAATAGATAATATTGTTACACAGAGCGGTGGGTTCATTACCATGGAATTGAGATGCTTATCAACATTGTGGAGTAATATGTGTGCATTATCTAGGGAGAGAAAGCCTCTGCTTTGCTTCATAGCAACGTGCATCAGGAGTCTGTCAATGTGCACATATCCAGGCTCCATTATACAATGTGCTCTACTCCTCCAGCATCAGTACATTACAGATAATCTACTGGATAGGAACAGGATCCTCATATAAATAGTGAAAATAGGAAAATACAATGTAGAGAGGCATCTGGAGTCCAAGACCTTAGAAATACTGCTAACATACGGTAGAGTGGGATATTTCCAGCTAATTTCCAGCGTGCATTACTTGGTTGGCCGGGAATGCAGACATTATTTGAGGGTCACAGTGATCAGTGTATGGGGCCCTGAAACATCTACAGTATTTGAGTATTCTCGGTAAGGGTATGTTCACACGATGTGTTGACTCCGTGTTTGCATACGTTTTTAGATGCGTATTTGGATCTGTGTTTCGGACCCTAAATGGATAATATCCAAAAAGAACAATTCCTCTAAAATATAACTTTTAATAGTGATTACTAAAACCTATAAAGAAAATTAACAAAAACAACCAAGGATAAACCACAATAGTAAGGGACACATAACGCCTACACACAAATATAGCTACAAAGGGCCTGACCTATCCTATCTCTACTCGGGCACCTGTTGATTTCCCTCAGTAGAGAACCGGCCCCGAAAAGGGCGTCCCTGCCACACTGACCTCTACTACTCCCTATACAATCCCCTATATCTACTGCATAAACAGGGATGGGAGCAAATACAGATAAAAATCCCACGTAAATATATAAACAATAGAAAAAAAAAAACACGCGGACAATAGTGTGATTAGCCGATTAAGGCTATACAAAAGTTAAAGTATGATCTGCAAATTACTATGATCTTCTGGGGATCATAGTAATTTGCAGATCATATTTATTTGCACTGTCTGATTAATTACTAAGGGTACAGAGGACGGGAGTAGAATGACAGCACCTGGGGTTTGAACACTCAGTAGCTGCCTGAGAGGAGAGGTGATTTCTGAGCATGTGCGACCAGGACTGAGGAGCTCACAGCCCTGGTCGTATCCCCTGGAGACGAGCTGTAAATAATGGATCACTAAAGGAGCAGCTAAAACAAAAAACAGTGCAGAATTTTTAATAATGATGAAAATGTTTGTTATTTCATTTGCAAGATTCCTGCGTCAATTTTACTTCGTGGCAAAACCCCTTTAAAGGAATATTGCAGACAAAATGTCTTAACTGTGTTATATCTATTGCAGGGTCTGAGAGAGCCATGCCGAGGACAAACTGTTCTCAAGCAAAATAGGAATGGCACATAGAAAGTGAGAGCGACTGACCTCTTTAAAAAACTGGTGATGGGGCCCAACTTTTTTATCAACTTAAAATAATGAGGAATAATTCTAAAAAAAAAGGGAAACGAAGGGGGCGACTCTACAATAAGTGCAATGGGGTCTAAATTTACTAATAGTAGGATGGGCCAATTTTCCAAACAAAATTTTTGGAGAGAAATAGGAGCTGATCTCTACTGATAGAGAGCGATGGGGGTTTATCAAAAAAAAATGAGTTGCAATATGGAGTAACCCTCTACTAAACAGAGGGGGATGGGACTGATTTTATTTATAAAAAAAAGATAGGGGTGATTTCTACTAATAAAATTTGTAAATGAGGGCAATTTTTCTACTAGGGGGAAGAAATAGGGGTTTATCTCTATTTGTTTAAAATGGGGAGCGAGGGGGGGCCGATCCCCCTTTTTAATAAAATGTGAAAAGGGGTTGATCTTTACAAATTTAAAAGGGGTCCCAACAGGGGGAGGGGTAAAACCCCTACTATACGAACAATGGAAGCAAAAACTCTCCCGGTTGGGGGGGATGGGGTTGTTTTTTTATTTAAATAAAGTGAAAAAGGGAGAAATCCCATGAAAAGAGGGCAAGGGTTTGGATGACTTTTACTGATAGAGAGCTTTGGGGGCTTTTTAACTACAAAGTAGAGAGAAATTGGGGGGATGATCATACTGAAGAAAAGAAATGGGGGTTTAATCACTCCCTTTGAAGAAAGCAAGGGGGGGATGATCATTACTGAATAGGGGCAATGGTGTAAATAAATTTTTTTGGGGGGGGGGATTTTTTTAGAAAGCAATGGGGGCTGATCACTACTGATAGAGAGCAATGGGGGGCCTGATTTTTCTACTGATTAGAGCCCCAAATGGGGGCGTTTGCTATTTAATAGAGAGCGATGGTGGATGATCACTACTGATAGAGCGCAATGGAGGCTGATCACTACTGATAGAGAGCAATGGGGGCTGATCACTATTTGATGACCCGCAATGGGGGAATGATCAACTTGATAGAAGCAAGGGGGGCAGACACAAACGTTTAGGGGACCCAAGGGGGGGCCTGATCACTATGATAGGGGAGCAAGGGGGGGGGGCCCTGACACTACTGTTTAAAGAGCAATGGGGGGTGATCACTACTTTTTTTTAGAGAGAAAATGGGGGCTGACCCACAATTTTGATAGAGAGAAAATGGGGGCGTGATCACTACCAAATAGGGGACCCCAATTTGGGGGTTTTGGAATCACTACTTATTAAAAGCAAGGGGGCCCAAGATCTTACTTATTAAAAAACAATGGGGGTTTTGATCACAATGATAGGCGCAATGGGGGGAATGACCCACTACTGGTTGAAGCGAATGGGGGCCCTGATCAACTACTGATTGAGACCCAATGGTGGATGATCACTACTGATTGAGAGCAATGGTGGATAAATAGGGGGTTAATCCCACAAATGGGGTTTGTGGCAGGCGGGAATCTCTACTAATAGAGAATGATGGGGGAAAGGCTTGATCTCTATTTAAAAAAGGGGAGTGATGGGGCGGTCCCCCTACAAATAGAAAAAATTGATGGGGGGCCCTTGGGATCTCAAAACAAAATTTTAGAAAAAGGGATGGCGGCAGACCCTCTATTTAAAGAGAATGATGGGGGGCGTTTCTTTTATAAAGAAAAATGAGGGCCCGGCTGATCTCTACTAATAAAAATTTTGTTTGGACTAATCTCAAACTAGTGGAGAAAAATTTGGAGGTTATCTCTACTGATGTACTGGGGAGCGATGGGGGGCTTATTTTCCTACTAAATAGAATGTGAAAAAGGGGTTGATCTTTTACAAAATTAAGTAAAAGGGGGGTGGTAAACTCTATATAAAAGAACAAGGGAAAGGCTGATCCTACTGGTTGGGGGGGTTAAATGGGGGTTGATTTTTTTTAAAATAAAAAAGGTAAAAGGGAGTAATCTCTACTGATAGAGAGCAATGGGGGGATGACCCTCTACGAAGAGAGTGATGGGGGAAATGTTTCCCTTAACCTGAAAAGAAAGAAAATGGGGGTTTACCACTACGGGAACGGAGCCGGGGGGTAATAAACTACGTTTACAGACCCAATTGGGGGCTGATCACTCCCTGTTAGGGACCCAATGGGGCCCCTGATCACTCCCAAAAAGGGAGAGCAATGGGGGCTGATCACTACTGATAGAGAGCAATGGGGGCTGATCACTACTGATAGAGAGCAATGGGGGCTGATCACTACTGATAGAGAGCAATGGGGGCTGATCACTACTTATTGAAAGCAATGGGGGCTCCCCTCCCCTCCCAAATTTGAGAGCAATGGGGGGAGATCACTATTTGAACGAGCGCAAGGGGGGGGTTGATCACTACTGAAAAGAGAGGATGGGGGGATGATCATACTGGTAGAAAAGCAATGGGGGCTGATGGCTCCCTCATAGGAGCAAGGGGGGCGGGGCACTATTTTATTAAAAGAAAATGGGTGCTTTCTCTACTAATAGAGCCCCCAAAAGGGGCCCTGACCCTCTACTGATAGACCCCAAGGGGTTTTTGTTCATTTAATGAATAGACCCCAATGGGGCCCGGGGTCCAAACCAATTTGTTTAGAGAGAAATGGGGGGGGATCACTACTAAATAGAAAAGAAAAAGGGGGCTGATCACTACTTATTGAAAGCAAGGGAAAGGTAAACTCTACTGAATAGAGCCCCAATGGGGGGATGATCACTACTGATAGAGAGCAATGGGGGATGATCACTACTGATAGAGAGCAATGGGGGCTGATCACTACTGATAGAGAGCAATGGGGGCTGATCAATGGCGGGAATTAGAAAGAAATTTGGTAAAATAAATCTCTACTGATAGAGATTTCAAGGGGGGGGCCTAAATCACACTAATAGAGAGCGGATGGGGGCTGATTGTTTACTAATAAAGGACCCCAAGGGGGGTAACCCACTACTGATAGAGCGCTGGGGGGCCTGACCCTACAATTTAAGAGCGATGGGGGCTGATCACTACTTATTGAAAGCAATGGGGGCTGATCTCTACTGATAGAGCGCAATGGGGGGTCTGATAAATACTATAAAAAAGCGCATTTGGGGGTTTGCCCTCTTCCCTGATAGATAGAAATGGGGGCTGATCACACTGATAAACCCCAAATGGAGGCGGGAAATCACTACTGATAGAGACCCAATGGGGGCCCCTGATCCCCTTCTAAATAGAGCCAATGGGGGATGATCACTACTGATAGAGCCCAATGGAGGCTGATCACTACTGATAGAGAGCAATGGGGGTTTGACCCTTACTGATAACCCCAAATGGAGGAAGATCACTACGAAGAGAGCAATGGGGGCTGATCATTTCCTGAAGAGCCCAAGGGAGGTGAATCACTACTAAATAGAAAACCCAAGGGGGGCTGACCCATACGGGAATGGGAGAGAAAAAGGGAAAGGGGCTGATCACTATTTGAAAAGGGGAGCAATGGGGGATGATCACAAATATAGACCCGCAATGGGGGGTTTGTTTACTACGATAGAGCGCAAGGGGGGATGACCCAAAAAATTGAAAGGGGCCCGGATTGGGGGGTTTTTGGGATAACAACGAAAAGAGACCCAATGGGGCCTGAGGGCCCAAAACCCCTAAGACCCGATGGGGGGGGATCTCTACAAATAGGGGAGAAATTTGGGGGTGTCTCAAAGGGATAGAGAGCAATGGGGGCTGATCCCTACTGATAGAGCCCAATGGGGGCTGATCACTACTGATAGAGAGCAATGGGGGCAGATCACTACTTATTGAAAGCAATAGGGGCTGCTCTCTACTAATAGAGAGCAATGGGGCCCTGAAAAAACTATTGATGGGAGCGCAAGGGGGAAATAAATCATACTGATAGAAAACCCGATGGTGGAATGATCCGGAAGGGGAAAATTGGGGGGAAAATTGGCTACTCATAGAGAGCAATGGGGGTTTGTTTCACAATTTTTATTGAAAAAAGGGAAGGGGTGCGGGGGATCTCTACTAATAGAGCCCAATGGGGGCTGATCTCTACTGTTTAACCCAATGGGGTCCTGACCCACAAACCTGATAAAAAGAGCAAGGGGGGCTGATCACAAACGAAAAGAGCCAATGGGGGGAAGATCTTACTGATAGAGAGTCAAGGGGGTTTTTTCCGGGAATCATTTACTAATAGAGACCCGATGGGGGTGATTGCTATTTAAAATAGAGACAAGGGGGGCCCTGGATCACTACGGGATAGAGCGCAATGGAGGCTGGAATCACTACAAAAAAGGGGGGGGAAGGGCGATGGGGGCTGATCACTACTTATTGAAAGCAAATGGGGCGGGGATCTCTACTACTATAGAGCGAAAGGGGGGGGCCTGATCTCTACGGGATAGAGAAAATTTGGGGCGGGATCCCTACTGTTAGAGCCCAAGGGGGGCCCTGATCACCTACGATAGAGAGCAAGGGGGGGTTTGACCCACTACTGTAGAGCGAAAGGGGGGGATGATCACTACTGATGGGAAGACGATGGGGGATGACACTACTGAAAGAGAGCCAAGGGGGGCCCTGATGGCTACTCAAAAGGAGCGATGGGGGCTGATTCCTTTTTACAAATTTAGAGAACAATGGAGGCTGATTTTCTACTAAAGAGAGAAAAGGGGGCCCTGTTTCCTTACTAATAGAGGGGCAATGGGGGCGGGAATCACTACTAAATAAGAGCAATGGGGGTTTATAAATGCTGAAAAAGAGAAATGGTGGATTTTTCTCTTTTGATAGAGAGTCAAGGGGGGATGAAAAAATACTGATAGGCCCAAGGGGGCCCTGATCACTACTGATAGAGAGCAATGGGGGCTGATCACTACTGATAGAGAGCAATGGGGGCTGATCACTACTGATAGAGAGCAATGGGGGCTGATCACTACTGATAGAGAGCAATGGGGGATGATCACTACTGATAGAGAGCGAGGGTGGAGGGATCACGCTGACAGAAGCAAGGGGGGTTTGAGGGGTACTCATGGGAGAGGGGGGAAGGGGGCCTTAATCTCTACTAATAGAGACCCAATGGGGCTGATCTCAAGGGGATGGGAGAGCAATGGGGGCCTGACCCCAAATGATAGACCCCCAATTGGGGGCCGGGATCACTACTGATGGGAAGAAGCAAGGGGTGGTAAATCATACTTTTTGAAAGAAATGGGGGCTGCCTCTACAAATAGGAGCAATGGGGGCCCTGATCCCCTATTTGAAAAGCCCAAGGGGGCTGATCAAAATTGACAAGAAGCAATGGGGGCTAAATCATTTCTTTTAAAACCCAATGGGGGCTGCCTCTATTTAAATAAAGAAGCAATGGGGGGTTTGTTTAACTACTGATGGGAAGGCGGCAATGGGGGAAATGATCATTTAATTTTTGGTAAAGAGCGTTTGGGGGGATGATCACTAGGGATGGGAGAGCAAGGGGGGGCTAAAGGTATTTCATAAGAGCAATGGGGGCCCCTGATCACTCCCTTTTTGAAAGCAATGGGTCCTGAACTCTACTGAAAAGACCCCAAAATGGGGGCTGATCCTACTGATAGAGCCCAAGGGGCCGATTATTATGGGCTGAAAAGAGGGGGAAAATTTGGGGGCTGATCACTACTGATAGAGAGTCAATGGGGGCTGATCACTACTAAAAAGAGACCGATGGGGGGCCTGATTCCCTACAAATTTTGGGAGAGCAATGGGGGGTTTTGACCCACTACTGATAGAGCGCAATGGAGGCTGATCACTACTAAGAGAGAGCGATGGGGGCTGATCACTACTTATTGAAAGCAATGGGGGCTGATCTCAAATTTGATAGAGAGAAATTTGGGGGCCTGATCCCCTATGATAGACCCCAATGGACCCGGGATCACTATTTGATAGAGAGGCAAGGGGGGGATAAATCATACTGATAAGCCCCAATGGGGGATAAATAACTACTGATAAAAGAGCGATGGGGGGGATGTCACTACTGATAGAGACCCAAATTTGGGGGCCCGGGGGGAGGGGCCTACTCAATATGAAGCGATGGGGGCTGATCCCCTACTAAAAAGGGGAAACATGGGGGCGGGATCTTTTAAGTAATGAGACAAGGGGGGCCCGATTTTTACTAATAGAAGCAAAGGGGGCTGATCACTACTAAATTAGAAGCAAGGGGGAAATGATCACTACTGATAGAGAGCAATGGGGGATGATCACTACTGAAAAGAACCCCCCCAATGGGGGGGCCCTGTTGGCTAAAACCTCCATAGAGAGCAATGGGGGCCTTGGACCCAACAAACCTTATTAAAGCTTTGGGTTCCCCGGATCTCAAACTGATAGAGCCCAAAATGGGGGCTTGATCTCTACTGATAAAAACCCAAGGGGGTCGGGGATCCTACTGATAGAAAACCCAAGGGGGGCGGGATCACTATGAAAAGAGCCCCAATTGGGGGAATTTTTCTCTAATGTTTGAGAGTCAATGGGGGCTGATCACTACTAATAGAGAGCAAAATGGGGCTGATTCTATAATGGGAGACCCAATGGGGGCTGATCACTACTAAATTAGACCCGCAAGGGAGGTTGATCAATACTAAGGGGAAGCGATGGGGGGGGGATCACTACTTTTGAAAAGCAAGGGGGGCTGTTTCCCCACTGAAGAGAGAAAGGGGGGCTGATATTTCCCTGATAGAGCCCAAATTTGGGGTTTTTGGAATAAACTACGATAGAGAGCAATTGGGGGGATAAACACAAAATAAATGGGAGCCCCAAAATGGGGGGTTTTGACCCAACTACTGATAGGGGAGCGATGGGGGGTGACCCACTACTGTGAGACAATGGGGGCGGGATGGCCCCTCATAGAGAGCAATGGGGGCCTGATCACAAATTTTATTTAAAGAAATGGGTGCTCCCTCCTTTTAACTGTTTAGAGCCCAATAGGGGCGATCTCTACTAAATAGACCCCAAGGGGGCCCCTGAAAAACTATTTGATAGAGACCCAATGGGGGATATCACTACTGAAAAAAGCCAATGGGGGGATGTTTCTACTGATAGAGGGGTCTTGGGGGGGCCTGATCACTACTAATGGAGAGCGATGGGGGCTGATTCCCTCCCTAATTTAGAGAGAAATGGGGGCCTGATCACTATAAATAGACCCAAATATGGGGGCCCTGATCACTACAAAATTGAGAGACATGGGGCCCTGAAACAAACCTTATTGAAAGCAAGGGGGGTTTGATCACTATGTTTGAGGAAAATGGGGAGGGGATCACTTTACGGGAAAAGAGAGTAATGGGGGCTGAATAAAATACTGATAACCCCAATGGACCCTGATCCTACTGATAAAAAGAGCAATAAAGGGTTTATCATTTATGATAGAGCCCAAGGAGGCTGCAAAAAACTTAATGGGAAGCAATGGGGGATGATCTCTACTGATAGAGAGGGGATGGTGGTGTCTCTACTGAAAAAAAGTAGGGGTCAAGGGGGGCTGTTTTCACTCCCAAAATAAAAAAGCCGATGGGGGGATTGCAAAAAAATAGAAAACCCGATGGTGGATATCTCTACAAATAGGACAATGGAGGCTGACCCAACTACAAAATAGAGGGGCGAGGGGGGCCCTGATCACTCCCTTTTTGAAAGAAATGGGGGATGACCCAACTACTGATAGAGCGCAATGGGGGATGATCACTACTGAAAGAGTGCGATGGTGGATGATCACTCCCTTAAATAGAGGAAAGGGGGAAAATGATCACTCCCTGATAGAGAGCGATGGTGGATGATCTCTACTGATAGAGAGCAATGGGGTGGCTAAATCACTCCCTGAAGAAGAAAAATTTGGGGGCTGAATCCCCTACTGAAAAGAGGAAAAAGGGGGGTGCGGGATCATACTAATAGAGGGGAAAATGGGGCTGATCACTACTAAAAAGAGGAAAGGGGGGGCCCTTGAATTCTCTACTAATAGAGAGAAATTTTGGGGGCGGGATCTCAAATTAATAGAGAAAAATGGGGGGCCGGGGATCTCTATAAAAGTAAAAAAGAAGAAAAATGGGGATGAACCCTTCTAGTCATAAAAAACCCAAAGGGCAGTTTAACCTTACTAATAGCCCTCCCCAACGGGAAACCCCAAAATAACAGCTAAATCCCAATTTCATAAAATTTGCAAGGGACACCCCTTTTTATAATAGGGGAGAAATTTAGGTGTAATAGGAGTAATCTTTTACTAATAGAGGGGCAGTAGGGGCTGATTTAAATAAGGGAGAGCAAGGGGGAGAAAATCCCCCTTCCCAATAAGAATAATGGGGATTAATCTTTACTAATTGCAATGAGGACTGATCTCTTCTAAGAGAGAATGATGGGAAGTAATCTCCTCTAATAGAGTATGATTGGAGCTAATCTCTACTAAGAGAGTCCCATGTTTTGTAATCTCTACTAATAGGGAGTAATGGGGGTTGATGTCTACTAATAGAGAATGATGGGGAGTAACCTCTACGAATAGTATAATGGGGGCTGATCTCTATTAATAGAGTGCCATGGGTCGTAACCTCTACTAACAGAGGGCTGACCTCTAGTAATAGAGAAGGATGGGGGCTGATCTCTCTTACTAGAGTGTGATAGGAAGTAACCTGTATTAATAGAGAGAGAAGAGGGCTGATCTCTATTTAATAGAAAATGGGGGGTGGTTTACAAATAGAGAGTGAGGGGGGGTTTGGTCTCTAATAATAGAGAGTGAAGGAGGCTGGTCTCTACTAATAGAGAGTGATGGGGCTGGTCTCTACTAATAGAGAGTGAAGGAGGCTGACCTCTATAAAAAGAAAAAATTTGGGGCTGGTTCTACTAAAAAGAGATTAAAAAGGAGCTGACCTCTACTAATAGAGAGTGATGGGGCTGGTCTCTACTAATAGAGAGTGAAGGAGGCTGACCTCTACTAATAGAGAGTGATGGGGCTGATCTCTACTAATAGAGAGTGATGGGGCGGGCTCACTAAAAGGGGTGATGGGCTGGTCTCTACAAATAAAGTAAGGGGGCGGGCTTACTAATAAGGGAGGATGGGGCTGGGTCTTAAAATGGGAAGTAAAGGGAGGCTGGTCTCTATAATAGAATGAGGGGCGGTCTCTACTAATAGAGAGTGAAGGGGCTGGTCTCTAAAAATGGAGTGAAGGAGGCTGACCTCTACTAATAGAGAGAGATGGGGCGGGTCTCTACTAATAAGAGTAGGGGGTGGTCCTACAAATAGAAAGGAGGGGGCTGCCCTTACTAATGAGAGGAGGGGGCCTTTCTTAAATAATGAGGTGAGGGCTGCCTCTACTAATAAGAGGAGGGGCTGGTCTCACTAATAAGAGGAATGGGGTGTCTCTACAAATGGGAATGAGGGCTGCCTTATAATAGAGAGATGGGGCTGGTCTCTACTAATAGAGAGTGATGGGGCGGGTCCTATATTAAAAGTAAAGGGAGGCGACCTTACTAATAGAGAGGAGGGGGTTTTACAATTTCTAATAATTGAAAAAAGTTTCTTCTATTAAAAATCAGATGGGGACTCTTTTTTTCTAAAGCCCAATGAGGGGATTGATCTTTTAAAAAAGAGCTTTGGGGTTTAAATATTTACTACTAGAGTGTGATGGAGGTCGACCTTTACTAAGGACCGGATGGGGACCAAACTCTACTAATAGAGAGTGGTGGGGAGTGCACAATGTCTACTAACAGAGGAGTATGGTCGGGGGCGATCTCTATTAATAGAGTGTGATGGTGGCTGATTAAGAGAGTGCGATACTAATAGAGAACAATGCAAACTCTCTTCTAGTACAGAGTGATGGGAAGTCATCTCTTCTAAAAGAGTGAGATGGAGGATGAACTCTACTAACAGAGCGGGGCTGAGAAGTGATCTCTTCTAACTGAGAACAATAGGAAGTAATCTGTCCTAACAGAGTGTGATGGAGAGTGATCTTATAGAGAGTGGTAGTGAATAAGTACTACTAATAGAGTGATTAGGTCTGGCCTCTACTAGTACAAGATGGTGAGGTCTGATCTCTATGAATATAGGGTGATGAGGTAGATTGCAATTAAAGGGGTTTTGCCACGATCTAATGTTGATGTGGGATCCTCAAAAATGTGTATTTAATCCCTTTTCTAAATATATGTGATTAAAAAAGTGTAGCCTGTGAGAGCTACAGCCTGACTTAGATGCTCTTAGTTTCCTGACTGTTTACATTAGCTAAGACCGGGAGCTGATCTGGCAAGCTCCTGGCCGGGGGCTTGCGTTGTTTGCACTTCTTAATCTATGGCAGAACACAGGAACTAACTTTGAAAGGGAGGGGTAAAAAAACAGCAGTGTTACTGGGCATCTGCACTAGCTTTTTTTCTGTCCCAAATAGCCTGTGCCCTACTGTATAGAGAATCCGCTGGTTGTAATGTAATTATCTGAGTAAACATGCAGACGCTCCCTGCTGAATATCAGCCTCAAGAGCATGCATGGGAGGTGGAGCGATGACATCACAGAGGAGGTACTTGTTTTTTTAAACACTGAAACAAAACACCCCTATTTTCAGGGCTCAAGAGGGAGTATCAGCCTGTTTAAAAGTATGGGGGAATTTTATTCTTGGAAAAATTTTCTTTAAACAGAGATGATGGGGGTTATTTCCCTTTTAATACAGGGTGATGGGGGTTGATCTCCTTTAATACAGGGTGATGGGGGTTGATCTCCTTTAATACAGGGTGATGGGGGTTGATCTCTATTAATACAGAGTGATGGGGGCTGATCTCCTTTAATACAGAGTGATGGGGGTTGATCTCCTTTAATACAGAGTGATGGGGGTTGATCTCTATTAATACAGAGTGATGGGGGATGATCTCCTTTAATACAGAGTGATGGGGGCTGATCTCTATTAATACAGGGTGATAGGTGCTGATCTCTATTAATACAGGGTGATGGGGGTTGATCTCCTTTAATACAGAGTGATGGGGGTTGATCTCCTTTAATACAGGGTGAGGGGTGATCTCCCTTTTTAAAACAGGTGATGGGGGATTATCCCTTTAATACAGAGTGATGGGGTGATCTCTTTAATACAGGTGGATGGGGGTTGATCTCTATTAATACAGAGTGATGGGGGCTGATCTCCTTTAATACAGGGTGATGGGGGCTGATCTCTATTAATACAGGGTGATGGGGGATGATCTCTATTAATACAGAGTGATGGGGGTTGATCTCCTTTAATACAGAGTGATGGGGGTGATCTCCTTTAATACAGAGTGATGGGGGTGATCTCTATTAATACAGGGTGATGGGGGTTGATCTCCTTTAATACAGAGTGATGGGGGCTGATCTCCTTTAATACAGAGTGATGGGGGCTGATCTCCTTTAATACAGAGTGATGGGGGTTGATCTCCTTTAATACAGAGTGATGGGGGTTGATCTCCTTTAATACAGGGTGATGGGGGCTGATCTCCTTTAATACAGGGTGATGGGGGCTAATCTCTATTAATACAGGGTGATGGGGGTTGATCTCCTTTAATACAGGGTGATGGGGGATGATCTCCTTTAATACAGGGTGATGGGGGTTGATCTCCTTTAATACAGAGTGATGGGGGTTGATCTCCTTTAATACAGAGTGATGGGGGGTTGATCTCTATTAATACAGGGTGAGGGGGGTTGATCTCTATTAATACAGGGTGATGGGGGTTGATCTCTATTAATACAGAGTGATGGGGGTTGATCTCTATTAATACAGGGTGATAGGTGCTGATCTCTATTAATACAGGGTGATGGGGGCTGATCTCTATTAATACAGAGTGATGGGGGTTGATCTCCTTTAATACAGAGTGATGGGGGCTGATCTCCTTTAATACAGAGTGATGGGGGTTGATCTCCTTTAATACAGAGTGATGGCTGATCTCTATTAATCCCGTGTGCTGGGGGTTGATCTCTATTAATACAGAGTGATGGGGGTTGATCTCCTTTAATACAGAGTGATGGGGGTTGATCTCTATTAATACAGGGTGAGGGGGGGTGATCTCTATTAATACAGGGTGAGGGGGGTTGATCTCTATTAATACAGGGTGATGGGGGCTGATCTCTATTAATACAGGGTGATGGGGGCTGATCTCTATTAATACAGGGTGAGGGGGGTTGATCTCCTTTAATACAGGGTGAGGGGGGTTGATCTCTATTAATACAGGGTGATGGGGGCTGATCTCTATTAATACAGGGTGATGGGGGGTTTATCTCCTATAATACAGAGTGATGGGGGCCTGATCTCTATATACAGGTAGATGGGGTTATGATCTCTATTAATACAGGGTGATGGGTAGATCTCCTTTCACTACAGTGTGATGGGGTTGATCTCCTTAATACAGGGGTGAGGAGGGGTTGATCTCTATTAATACAGGGTGATGGGGGTTGATCTCTATTAATACAGAGTGATGGGGGTTGATCTCTATTAATACAGAGTGATGGGGGTTGATCTCTATTAATACAGAGTGATGGGGGTTGATCTCTATTAATACAGGTATGGGGGCTTGATTCTATTATATCCGAGGGTGAGGGGGTTAATCTCACTTTAATACAGGTGAGGGGGTTATCTCTATTAATAACATGGGTGATGGGGTAAACTCTATTAATAACAGAGTGATGGGGGTCAGATCTCCTTGTAATACAGAGTGATGGGGGGTTGGATCCTCCTATAAACAGGTTTCTGTGGTTGATACAACTATTAATACAGGTTGATTGGGGCTGAACTCCTTTATAACCAAGGTAACTGGTGGGTTGATCTCCTTAAACAGGGTAGATGGGGGCTGATCTGCAAATAATACAACGGGACATATGGGTTGATCTGTACCAATACATGTTGACATCTCCACTTATAGAAGGTGAAGGGGAGTGATCTCCAATGATGTAGTTTGGAGGTGGCTGAGCTCCATTATCAAGCGTGATTTGAGGTGATCTCCACAAGACGTACGGTCTGAATTAGTAGACAATGACCGGGACATGTTTTCTCTATAGACTGACCCATACTAATAAGCTGTGAGTTAGAAGGACATTAGAATTGGCTGATGACTGCCCGTAAAGTTTCTCAATAGGAGACATTTAATGAGGCCACTTCCACATTCACTATAATGAGGCTAAGAATAAGGATGCTTGAAGTGTAGAGATAACTCTCACGCTTTTTGTGCCTCTTATTATTTTGTGTTGGCAATTTCTTGTTCCATTATCATATGTCAAGATAAGTGAGAGCAGTACCTTACAATTAAAAGGTGACACCACCAAAAGTCAGTAATTTCCTCATTAACATATTGTCACTCATGCTGTGGTATCTAGTTACTGCCAGATGCCACTAGCAGAGACCAATATACAGCTCCAGTGTACTAAAATAAACTAGGGAGATACCCTATCTTGGGATCATCATCAAGTGCAGTATATTGAAGCCTTTGTACAACACAGACCTTGCTTACCCCATGCTCATCTGGATAAGTCTAGAGCTTGTATATCCAGATTGCCACAAATCCACTAAACCCAGTAGTCTGGTTCTAAATCCAGTCCTGCCCCACCTTACAGCAGGACTATTTAAAGGACCACTCTAGATAGGTTTTCCCTTTAGTTCATTAGAAATCACTTCATGCTGCACCGTAATGCCAGTAATTTTGCTTACCTGCAGCTGAATACAGGATTCCACACTGCTGCAACTGGGTCATATGCACAATATGGTGGAAAGGATGATACAGCGCTACCAAAGTAGATGTCTCAAAACATCTTTTTTGAGGAGTCGCATAAAAAGTGACAAGCAACCAGATGGCAAGCACAAACAAAAAAAACCCTGGCCTTTTAGTTTGTTTTTTGTTTGTGCTGCCATCTGGTTGCTTGTTACTTTTTATGGACTCCAATAAAGAAGTTTTGCTACATCTACTTTGGTACCGCTGTATCATCCTTTCCACGATACTGTGCATCACAACGGTTTGCCCTGGCTGGGACACATGCGGAGGACGCCTCAGGATTTGGTGAGCTGGTTCATTCCTTTTCTTGTTGCTCTATAACTGGGTCATATGACCTGCACTGAAAACCTCCTGTGCAATTTACTATGGGAGGTTCTCAGAAGTCAGTTTCCATAGAATGGGCGTAACGAGACAGACCTTCCTTGTATAGCACCAAAAGTCAATTGAATTTTTTAGCTAATCAGAGAGTAGGTCATGTGACCTAACAGAGACTGTTTCATCAGCTAGAAATCCTATGTTGGGCTGCAGATAAGTAAAATTACTGGCACTACAGTGTATCTAAAAGCAATTTCTAACGCACTTAATACCATGTTTGCCCTATTGTGTCCTTAAAAGTCTTATAATTTGCTGATCTATGTTTGCTAAATGTGTACATATAGCTATGAAAGATACTTGTTACTACTTCTTTTGGACGAACCTAATAAAACATATACTTAAAAAAAAAAAAAAAAGTCTTATAAGTAAATAAACAGACAAACTGAGTGAACAACCTAGTTTGTCTATATCCAACTAATTCGGGCATTAGAAGGCCTGTCCAGTCAGATCCTCCTTCGGGTTACCCTTCTCCACACAAACAAGGCACTGGATATTCCATATATAAGTGGGAATGCTATTTTAGATCAGGCCCTCTAAGTAACATGAATCAAAAGGTACATTTATGTATCTTTCAATCCAGACTTGTAACAGTGTGCAAACCAATTAAAGTACTGTTCTGCCTGAAATATTCATAAGACCATTCATGTTATTCTAAAAGGGATTTTCCCACCAAGTAAAATTGATGTGTGAAGCTTGCAAATTAAATAATAAACATTTTCACCATTCATCATTATTAAAACTTCTGCACCATTTTTGTTTTAGCTGCTCCCCTAGTGATCCATAGTGTACTTGTCTTCAGGGGATACAACCAGTGAAGAGAGCTCCTCAGTCCAGGCAGCATATGCTCAGACGCCATGTCTACTGTAAGTCTCTTTCCTGCTAGGTAATCACAACACACACACACACACACACCACACAACACACACACAACACACACACACACACACACACACACACACAACACACACACACTGTTGAGTGAGTGTCCAACCCTAGGTGCTGTTATTCCACTCCTGTCCTCTGTACTCTTTTGTAATTAGTCAAACAGGGCAGATAAGCATTTTACATCTGTTTTCTGTAGGGATTTGAACCTAGGACCTCCATTCTGAAAGGGAGAAGTGCTAACCACTCAGCTACATTGTAGCTACTTGTAGCTCTTGTATTTTAGGTTAGTTGAATTTACATAAACAGACCTTTATTTGACTAGGAGTAAGTTTCGAGTGAGCACACTGTGGAGAAAGGGCATGGCCGAGTGTCATAGCCTCCTGGGTCACATGGTATGCAATTAAAACAAATTATACATCACCCGCTTTGAAGACACTGAAAACTGAAGAGAGGAAAGTGGAACCACTTCAATGACTCTATAGTTCAGGTGAAGGTGTAGGTGAACACTGTTTAGAGATTTCCCCTATAAAAAGTCTCTGTCTCATCACTTATTTTAGTGTGGGTGACTAAAGACCCCCATATACTGAGAAAAATTAAGAGTGACCCTGACTGATTATGCTAGATGACAAAGAGGACTGCACATCTGAAATCTATTGAATCCCCAATCTTCTAAACAACACACTGCTCCCATAGGATAGAGGAGTATATTGTGTAGCTCATGAAAAGGTTGTATCGGCATCTTAACAATATGTCACCCATTATAGCACCAACTGGTAGTACCAACCTGACACACAACTTTTTATCTGAGTTGTGGATGCTGAAGGGTAAATTCTCCTAGCTATCCAGTGATGTTGGGAAGGAGATGTATATGATGGCATAACTAGATTCAGATATTTAAAATGTCAGTGAACCCTACGGAAGCTATCCCGGCACCAACAATGATGGCCCAGTTTTCTTGGGCCAATTTATCTTTTCCTAGCAGTGTCAGACTTGGGTACCTGGAGTCTACCAGTGAAGTTGACTGTTGGTGCTCATCAGTGAAGTTGACTCCTGGCGCTCATCAGTGAAGTTGACTCTTGGTGCCCACCAATGGAGTTGATTTTGAAGTCTGCCAGTGAATTTGACTCTTGAGGCCTGTTCTACAGCTATTGTACATGACTGCACATGCCTCTTGTTTTCTGCCTCTTTATCTGCCTTTCTCATCTGAAAAGCATTAACAGGCATGTTATTCTCAGTGGTCCACCATGCCCAAAGTCCCACCATGCACAGGGGACCAGCAGGGTATCCCCTGTTACCCTTTGGACCAGTCTGAGCCTATTTGTTCACATAGTCATGTGATAACTATTAGCCCCATCTCCACCGTAAATATACATCAGAGAAGTAGACAAGGGTCTGCCAAATATATTTGATACCACTTTTCTCTGGAAGATCAAACCATTAAGAGTATAGAACCTAGGACTAATAAAATATAACTTTTAATAGATACTAGATAAAAACGTATGTGCCCCTTAATCTACCAAAACCCTACAAATATCCCTAAAAAAGGATAAGACTGCCTATCAAAAATGGAGGACCCGCCCCAATAAGGGTGGCCCCAAACCAGAAATCTAAGCTATCAAAACCCTAACTAACCCTAACAAGCTAAACTACAAACCAATCCCCAAAGATACTCCGAAACAAAAGAAAAAGTGCTCAAAAAGTGAGATAGAAAACAATTATTAATAACAATACATCCCCAAATGTTTGGAATATGTAGGGTTTTGATAGCTTAAGTTCCTGGTTTGGGGGCGTCCTTATTGGGGCAGGTCCTCCATTTTTGATAGGCAGTCTTATCCTTTTTTAGGGATATTTGTAGGGTTTTGGTAGATTAAGGAGTACATAAATTTATCTAGTATCTATTAAAAGTTATATTTTATTAGTCCTAGGTTCTATACTCTTAGTGGTTTGGTCTTTCTAAGTTATATTGGTATAACCAGGTTTCCATACATGGATTTATCATGGGATCTCTCTACGCCCAGATATCCAACTAAATGTAGGGGTTTTCATAGTTTTTTCACTTTTCTCTGGAACAGTAATATTGGACAGATTGAAATCAAATCTGTGAGATCCTAGTTATCCCTGGTGGGAGACGAAAGGGGTGTAAATAGACTTGACAGATCCCCAAGAAAACCATCCTGTCAATACATCGCTTGGAAAATGGCCAAACCTAATTTTTAGCAACATGACATATTTGCAAGTAATTTTTTAAGAGAAGATGAACTTTTATTTTTTTGTGCTGTAACATTCCCACAACTTCACTCCAAAACACTTGTCTTCTACTCGACTCCTTGAGGTTCTTTCTGTTCAGCAATCTGTTCATCTTCACACTTGAGCTTTCCTTTTTTTCCCTCCGAGATTATGCCACTATTATTACTTTCGGAATATAAATACCCAGAGAAGAAAAGGGCAGAGAAACTTCTAAATCACAACATGATTCCAGCACATAAAGCCACAACGGCACCATCTTTCTCCTGTCTGTGAGTACCGCCCTGTTTCCATAAATGTGATCTGTCAATGTCTATCCCCTTGCCAGCCTTAGCCTCCCTCTAACAACATTTTCCTCTCCCAATGCACCGAGCCTGTGGATTTTCCTATCACAATCTGTCCATGCAATTAACTGTTCCCTGACAACACACCTCTTCAGGGAAGCGCGTCAGATCACTCAATACCAACCTCAACCTCTGCTTCCAGTCAAAAAATAAACAGTGCAATAAGTATCCTTCTGGGCTTGCAATTCTCTTTGCTGAACGACTTGGCTCTTTGCACTTTTTGCACTTTTAGGGCGACCAGTAGACTTCAGAATGGCAAATAACCTTACATTACTTAAATCAGTCTGTGAAAAAATGGGCACTTTTGAATATCTGAATTACTCAAGACGTGATATGGAATTCGTGATATGGAATTTTCTGTTATTTCGGCCATGTTCACACGGCTTATTTTGCAACGGATTTGCCGCCGTATTTATGGCCGCAAATCCGTTGTGAAATCAGTTACAAACAAGTAAACTGCCGTTTTACTTTTATTTGAATGGGAAAAAACGTGTCGTCGTTCAGACGACACTTATTTCCGTTCCGGATTGCTGCTACGGATTGCGGCCGCAATCTGGCCGTAAAAACAATGTGCATGTGAATTATTTCCGGACGGATTCACCACCTATAATGAATGGGGATGGTGAATCCGTCGCAAAATCAGTTCCAAATACTTCCCACACTAGTGGCACTTATTTGAAACTGATTTTCACCTGATTTCAAAAACGTATTTACGATCGGCAATCCGATGTAAATACGTTCTGAAATAAGCCGTGTGAACATTGCCTAACTCTGTCCATATGCCAAATTATACGTAGTTCCCCTACCTGCATAGTAGTGTTTGGGTGACTAGTAGATCACAGTTGGTTGAAAGACCTCACATTACCTAAGCACCATGTACAAATAGGCACTGCTGATCACCTGAAATACTCATGACTTTTTGGATGTGGAAAGGACCCTTGGTGCTGATAAAAGAGGTTGCTTTATTAAGAAAAACTCTGACCATATGCCAAATTATAAGTAGTACCTCTACCTATATGGTAGTTTTTGGATAACTAATAGATCATGGATGGTTGAAAGGTCTCACATTATCTAAGCACCTTGTAACCAAATAGGCACTACTGATCACCTGAAACACTCAGGACTTTTTGGATGTGGAATGAACCCTTGTTGCTGATAAAAGAGGTTGTTTTATTAAGAAAAACTCTGACCATATGCCAAATTATCTGCAGTACCTCTACCTATATAGTAGTTTTTGGATAACTAGTAGATCTTGGCTGGTTATCATCCATGATCACATTATCTAAGCACCTTGCAACCAAATAGGGACTACTGATCACCTGAAATATTCATGTCTACTGGATATGGAATGGACCCTCACTTCCTATTAAATGGGGTTTCTCATGAAGATGACCCTTTCTATATGTCCTGTGCCAGAACAACTCTAATATACCCAGTCCATCAAAGCATGACCATACATTTACATACAGGGACAATGTATGCCCAGACGCTGAACCCCACGTCTCGCCCGCACTGCCAAGCATATGGACAACATAGAGGTGGTCTCCTATTCAGGATACCCTCAATTTAGAATGACCAAGGATAAGCAAAACATTTCACTGCAGGTGTTTAATGGATGCAGCTTTATGGAAAGTTGCCCATGCCTATGCTCCAACCTGTGGATTTCAACAGTAAGGAAGGACCTATCTAAGTTCAAAGAAGAGAATGATTTTGCATGCTGAGCAGTGTCGGACTGGGGTGCCTAGGGTCCGCAGATAGAGTTGACTCTAGAGGCCCACCAGTTGAGATTTTGCTGGGTTCACCGGTGGAGTTTATTTTAGGGGGTCTACCCTACAACTACTGTAAAGGACTATACATGCCTTCTATACTCTGCATCTTGCGTTTAACCTCTCTTTCTCAGCTTTTTTGCCTCTTCTGAGGATGTATATGCAATTAAAAAAACAACTTGTGTTTGGGCATCAACTTGGCAAATGGGGTTCAATGTGGATAAATGTAAGGTTCTGCATCTGGGTAGAAATAATCTACAGGCATCATATGTCCCAGGGGGAGAAAAACTTTGAGAATCGCTTGTTGAGAAAGATCTGGGCATTCTTGTAGATCATAGACTACAGAACAGCATGCAGTGTCAATCAGCTGCCTATGGCAAGCAAGATATTGGCGTGTATTAAAAGAGGCCTGGACTCACAGGACAAGGATGTAATTATACCGCTGTACAAAGCATTGGTGCGACCTCACTTGGAATATGCTGTTCAGTTCTGGGCCCCAGTTTATAGAAGAGATGTAATGGAGCCCAGGAGAGTGGGAAAAGACGACAACCAAACTTATAAGGGAATGGAGCCCTCTTAGTTAAAGAGGAGAGTTTAGTAGAATTTAACTTATTTAGTCTTGAGAAAAAATGGCTCTGGGAAGACATGATTAATTTATATAAATATATAAATGGTCCATACAAAAAGTTTGGGGAAAATTCTTATTATTATTATTATTATTTCATGTAAAGCCCCCTCAAAAGTCAAGGGGACATTCACTTCGACTAGAGAGAAAAGGATTCAATCTCCAGAGGAGAAGGGCGTTCTTCACTGTAAGAACTGTAAATCTGTGGAATAGCCGCCTGAGGAGCTGGTCACAGCAGGAACTGTAGAGCGTTTCAAGAAAGGCTTAGATACCTATCTGGAACTAAATAATACTAATGCGTATGTAGCCATGTAAAATTCTGAATCCTGGCTGGTGGCGGCTCCGAGGTCAGAGATGGAATCTCCCCTGGAGCAGATTGGTTCTTGCCTTGTGGGTTTCAGGGCATTCACCAGTGGGGAGGTTGGGCTTAAAATCCTTGTCTCCCTCCCTTCAACCACATTTTACCCACCCTTGGTTGAACTTGATGGACACGTGTCTTTTTTTCAACCGTACTATGTAGCTATGTAACTATGTAACTTCAGGTCTACCCTACTCAGGGGCCCACCGGGGGCTTCCTCTGTTCCCCTATGGGCCAGTTCGAGCCTGATGTTGAGTATGACCACCCAATTCTTTTGTTCTTAAAGAAGATAGATGGTTGACAGATGTATATGGCAACCACTTCTCCTCTCCATAGTAAGAAAACATGTGCACTTGGTTGCAATGAGCATGCATGTGTACAGAGAGAATGCAAGAAATAGCTGTTGGCTGAATGCTCGGTAATTGGAGTTTGGGGCCAGCTTAGGTCACTCAACTACCTCATCCACAGTACAAGTCAGTAGAAGTACCAGGCAGGCGCCAACTTGCATTATTGAATGCTGCAAGATGTCCAAACAGTCTAATATACAACAACCGACCAGAAAGCAATCTTCACCATTTACTACAGGGTAAAAACGAAAGCCTTACATCCATCTTTTGGGTTCATACCTTCTGGGAAAGCTCTTGTGGCGTGATAAATGGGAATAGCTTCATTTTCAGAGCTTCAGTTTTGGCTCATTGAACAAGTATTCACAATGATGTCACATATGAGCCATTCTGGGGTATGTTCTCAGCCATATCTCGCTTGCTTCAATAGCTCCTTATCTCTGCATTTAATATAATCACATCCACACAAAGTATATTTGTTCTGTTTTATGTTATTGCTGGTGCCTTGAAGTCTGTAGTTTCCTCGATGTTTCCTGCAGTACAGTTAAAGGGCCATGACATTTTTGAGCCACATAAGGACTAAAAACAATGATAACCCGAATAACCCTGTATAGAGATACCGCACAATACTCTACAATGCCGAAGCACCTATGCTTAAATTTTTTTCAAAAAATGCATTTGGATGTGCAGAGCCAAATAAAGTTTTTTGTAGTCTGTATGAGGAGTGGCTGCCTCATTGACTTATTGCACTCCACTTATCTCTTTTAAGCCATTGCAGTATTATTCAGTAGCTAGTCCTTTTTACTCTCTGAGATGTCGTAGTCTGAACAGGCTCCAAGAGAGGTAACATTTTAGTGTTAGGATCACCTTGCTGGACCCCCCTTACGCAATTGGGAGGTGAGTTTAAAAAATTTTTGATAAAAACTGTGAACTAAGAACCCGGGTTTAAATTTTTTCTTTGCAGAATGCATTTCAAAAATTCCTATATCCTTTTGAGTTTCTTGTTGTTTGTGGCCCGAATTTAAATAGACGTATGAAATTGCCTTCCCATGTCACCTTACTTCTTTTTTTTCAAAAATCTTTTGGTGTGAAACCCAAATAAAGTTTTTGTAGAAGGTATATACAGAGATACTTGCCATCATTATACAGCGCAGTGTATATTGCTCCAGCACGGTTACATAGTGTTCTGCTCCGTGCATACCGACCCGGGCTGTATAATACCTGCAGGTGCTAAAGTGGGACATCACTCTATCAACCACACACCAACCTGAAATTAAAGAAGAGAAGGTGCAGGCTCATTTGAATATCACCTAATGAATCCTGTTTTATAAATTCAATACCTTATTCAAAAATTAATTAATGAATGCCAATAGAAAAAAGGGCATGAATATGCTTTTTTCATTAGTCCATTTCCTAAGTGATGGGGATCGGGGATACATTGAAGAAACTGGGGGAATCCCCTTTTAAAAACACTTTTGACGGGGTTTGCAAACACTACTCTGCAATGATGTAGGTCAGGGGTGGGCCCATAGTCTTACTGCTAATGTACCCATCTGTCTTTAAGAATTTTTCATTGTAAAAACATGTCATATATCTCACATCTGGGGTTGTCTCTGGGACAACCTAAGTCTATTTTAATTTAAGGTTAATGTACAAAATCTTATTATGTCATAAAAGGGTGACTAAAAAGGTATTTACATTTTTACCCTAAAATTGGGTCCAAAAAGGGGGGGAAAAACCATTAGAGGGGAGCCGGCAGGTCACCTTTCCACCAGTAGATGTCACCCGAACACTGGGGAAGGGACGCAAAAAAGGAAAAGCCCGGAAAAAACGTGGAGGGATTTTATTTTCAAAAGGGAAGAAGAGGAGGGTTGTGACGGGATAGAGGGGGGTTGTAAAAAAACAATACCCCCCTGGTACAAAAAACAGAAAAGGGTTTATCAAAAATAACCCCCGTGGTTATTAAGGACAGGGAAACAACTGGGGCTGGAAAGGGAGACTCACATCCCACCAGTGTGCTGCCGAAGAACACGCCAAAAAAGAGAAGGCTACAGGAGACAGTTCCTCACAAACCCTGGTTAACTGGGAGACATTTTGGTCCTATACTGCCTTCAAGTCCTTGAAGTTTGGCCTACAAGCTCACCAGTATTACACACGGACAAACCTTCTTTTAATACTGAGGCCCACTGGCATGTGGATGACCCTCCAATAACATCCAGGAGGAACTTTTTGTAGACACAACTAGAATTGATATGGTCTTATTGCAAGTCAGGACTGGACTACCTACCTTGTTGACAATATAGCAATCTAAAGATTGGATAGAAGGATTGGATATCAGATCTTCCCAGAAAAAAAGACGCAGAACTCAATAGTGGTTTTTTTTCCCATACAGAAAGGAACAATGGTTATATCCCTGTATATCTATCTACCTACTGGTGGGGCCATATATACTTATCAACTGGGGACCTATTATCCCTACTACTATCTATCTTTTTTCCTTACTGAAGGGGGGTCACTACCTATCTATCTACTTACTAGAGAAGCCCTATACACCTACCTACCTACTGGGGCCTATATATCTACTTACATACTGGGGGAACCCTATATACCTACATACTTGGGGCCTTATATATCTACCTACTATAATTTTTTGTGGCGAAAGTGGTATATTGGCACGTAGGGTTTGTTTTACATGGGGTACTTTCGGCGAGATTTCGCCCTGTATTTCGCCTAAATCGGGCGAGATACGCCCGAAATTACGGTAATCCATAGTTCTCAAAGAGAACATGGTTTTCCCCCCCTTTTTCCCCCCCCCTCGACAATTTGAGTAAAGTACGGCCGGGGGGAAAAGTACATGTCAATTAATTTTTGGGCAAACGCGCCCCAAGGGAAGAAGCAATGAACTGTAGGCTGCGCCCGGGCCTCCCCCTCGCGCTGCAGTAACCGCATTTGCGCGACCCCCCCAAACACCCGCCGTAATTGCGGAGCGTACTGTACACCCCGCAATTACGCCGTGTGAACCCACCCTAAAGTGGGCAGCGTAACTTGACCATGATTTTTTAAAGGGGTGCCATGCCTCGCCCTTTGAGTGGGGTTTCTCTGCACTACATTTTCTTTCTTGCTTGTATTTATAATGCTGTTTATTTTAGAAAGTGGTGAGGTGTGTGACCAAGGGAAAAATTGGAAGTGGATATTGAATGTGGGCTGGTGGGGGTTTTGTGCCAGTGCTCCTTTCTAGATCCAGTCTGGTCCTGATGGATCCCCCAAATGTCTTTGTGCAGAATGGAGATGAGGTCGTACTTAAGCAGTACTCCATTTTGGTCTTTGAGAGTTCCATATTCAATGGAGCAGTGTTATAAATGTCTGAGAAGGGAGCACGTTTTTAAGGCCCCCATACGTATTAAGAGAAAAGTTGGTTGAACTCTTCTAACAATAATGTTAGATGTAAGAAGTATTGGGGATGTTGAATTTCACCACCCAATCCTTTTGTTCCTAAGGTTCCTCTTACCCCATTGACAACTCATGCATGTGAATGAGGGGGATCGGTGGGAATAGCTATTTGCTAAACAAGCATTCATCTGACAGCTAGTGAAGTTAAATGTGCACCTTTAGTAGCGTCTGTCTGATCCCAGCTCCTAAACATACCTGCACACACTGCATCTGGGCCCCACGGCAGCTTCTACAGCTGTTCTTATGCTCATGTTCTGGAATTTAGCGAGTACAATATACTGAAGATGGTAACTTGTATTCCCCTCACCAGGTCCATAATGAAATATTCTAAATGTCACCAATCTCCCACAAAATCCAGTTTAGTTAAAAGGCAATGACCTTGTTTTCCCTTCTCATAGATTTTCCACCATGTGGATTTCTGCCAGGGAAATTTTGGATAGTGGGAAAGTCCAGTTCCCTAATGTGTTTGAGGCTATTATTATTCTTGACCAGCCGTTAATGGAAGGTCTTGTTCTCCAGATTTTAATTTTCCCAAAAAAGAAAAAAAAAAAAAAGCTCATTGTGAAGGTTGCCCGTTTCCTATGGGAATATGACTGAATTCTTAGAACATTATGATCAAATGACATTCAGAAAGGAACAGCTTATATTGGCTAGCAATCAAGTTGCTGGTTAGACCATGTTTTTTACACTGGTTACAGTGTGGGGCAGCTATCTTTAAGACAGAAAAAGATCAGCATCAACATGTGCAGCATATGGGTAAAATATGTGACCCTCCCTCCCCATCCCCTTACTTAATTACATTCAGTCCCCGACTTACACCATTCCGACTTACATCTGTCCCCTAGTTACAAACAGAGAATTATGGGGCATGCTGGCACTTGTAGTTCCATGTTCCACAGCATATAGTAGCTGTGGAACGACAAGTTCCAGCATACCACTGCAGCACATGAGGTGAAATCTTCTTAACAGGGGCACAGACAGCAAAACAAATGTGAAAAACCCCTTCCTGCACTATCTGAAACAAAAAAAAAAAACCTTTTCTGCTGGAGTCACATTTAATAAATATACCTTTTCCTTACATAGAAATTCAAATTAAGAACAAACCTACAGTCCCTATCCCGTTCGTAACCCGCGGACTAAGTATAAGTGTAGCCACAAAATAGTAGACCATACAAACTTATACAGTGGGGTCATAAGGTGCTAATGTATATGGTGCATAAAAATTCCCTATCCTATGTTGTATCAGCCATTGCAAGTTCCGCAAGGGATCTCAGCTGTACATTGGGTGCAGATGGATCTTCATGGCCTAAGATACAGATACCAGAGTGGTATAAAACACATTGTCACCAGTGGACTCGGAGGTCTAGAAACCTGTTCTATGGAGTGATGAACCCGGCTTCACTATATAGCAGTCTGATGGACCAATCTAGGCTTGCAGTATTGGACTGAAGTTCCTTGAGGCCACCAGAGGATAATATATGAGGGCGACCAGAAGAAACGATTCTGAGGGCCCACTAAATATACAGGACATATACACGGTCACTTTTAAGTACTTTGCACATACAGAGTGTCCTTTCAAGGGCTTTATTGCAAAGACACAAAAAACATACAAAAATGAAGAAAGTCCATGAAAAATGTAAACAAGGGAATAGATCCAAGGGGCCATGAGGAAAGTGAGGTGCAAAAAGTTCAAAACAAAACAGTTAAGCAGACTTGCATCAGGAGGAACACAAGAGGAACTGAGGACTTGGATCAGGAAGAACACCAGAGGAATTGCAGACTTGAACCAGAAGGAACACCAGAGGAACTGCAGACTTGAACCATGAGGAACACGAGAGGAACTGAGGACTTGGATCAGGAAGAACACCAGAGAAATTGCGGACCTGAACCAGGAGGAACACCAGAGGAACTGCAGATTTGAACCAGGAGGAACACGAGAGGAACTGAGGACTGGGATCAGGAAGAACACCAGAGGAATTGCGGACTTGAACCAGGAGGACCACAAGAGGAACTGCAGACTTGAACCAGGAGGAACACGAGAGGAACTGAGGACTTGGATCAGGAAGAACACCAGAAAAATTGCAGACTTGAACCAGGAGGAACACCAGGGGAACTGCAGACTTGAACCAGGAGGAACAACAGAGGAACTGAGGACTTGGATCAGGAAGAACACCAAAAGAATTGCAGACTTGGACCAGGAAGAACAAAAGAAGAACTGCAGGCAGGCAGACAGGTACCAGATCAGAAACACAAAGGGCCAAGGAAATACTGCAGGAAGTCCAGGATGCACATCACAAACTCAGGCCATGAGTGCAACAAACAGCAGGGATGAATAGTTCCCCCAGAGAGTGAAATTGATGGCAGCTCTGAGTGTTGAGGGCAGGTTAATTACTGTCCTGCTGTAATGCACAGGATGCACAGGGTTTAATAGGATATCTGGTGACTGGTTATAAAATTATCTCCATATAAAGTTGTCTTATGCTAGACCTTTGGGTCTCTGAAATATTGGGTATACTTTCTTATGTCAGAACTTGGGCCCACTGGAGTATGCTCTGGTAAACCAGCCCAACCCTGTAGGCTTGGCAGATGCCTGGAGAATTCCGCCTACCAGAAACCATAGTGTCTACTGTAAATTCCGATGGTGGAGAGATAATGGTATGGAGCTGATTTTGAAGCAACCTGCTACAGCATACACCAACATTTTGAACAATTTTGTTTGTTTGGGGAAGTTCCTTTCCTGTTACAGCATGACTCCTCTTCTGTGCAAAGCAGGGTCCTCAAAGATATGGTTTGACAAGCTTGGTGTTAAGGAACTTAGTTGACTGCATGGAGTCCTGAATTCAACGTCACTAAACACCTTTAAGGTAGAATGAGATGTCAATTGTCAGCCAGTCCTCGTCCAGCATCAGCAAATACTCTTTTGGCTGAATGGGCACAAATTCCCACACACTTGGTATACAATTTTGTAGAAAAGTCTTCCAAAAGACTAGAGGATATTCAAGTCAAAAATCCAACTCCATGTGGTTTTCGAATGGGATGTGCAACAAGCTTATATAAGTTTGGTGGTCAGGTTTACATACTTTTGGCTATAAATGGCTCCATTATAAACAATACCTTTGCTGATATCTACAGTAATTGTCCTGTATATACCTTATAGCATTACAAAGATCTCCTATCATTTCATGTCTCAGACTTCATAGAAGATTTATATATCCAGTTGGTTTTGAAGAAGTTCTCCTTCCCCCTCGGTCTAGTAAGGGGTTCTCCACTGTCGACATCCAATTCTCCATTGGATTTCTAAGTCATTTGTAAACCTTTCTTCTGAGACTGGTATTTCTAGTCATAACTGACAGATCTTATTACAAGGGTAACTGATCCATGCATTTCATCTGATTGCCATTGGCTAAGGAACTATTTTTACACAATACCAGTGTGGACCCTCTCTGTGTACTAATAATAGTCATGTGCTCACCCAAGTCTAAATGGATAGATGATCCTCACCAAGAGCACCAGCAATGAGTAATGATTTTGATTGCACATCACTCATGAATCGCAACCTTTAGTTTTGCCCCAATAGAAGAAGTTGAGCGAAATAGATAGGCCAGGAAAGATAACAGTGCCCAATTATAATGATATAGACACCTCTAAGATAGTTCTGACAAACCAAGATGTGCCAAACTAAAGACATAGGCATAGTTAAGGGACTCTGATGGGGTTTGTGGCCCAGAGGATTGGTGCTGGGGGGCACTAACCAGTCATTAGGCCGTGGGCGGCATATATAAATATTGGGATAGGGCTGGAAACTTGATCATCTCCCTGGGTTAAGAGATGTCAAAACTTCAATCTGAAATGAAGACTACTTGCTTCGAAAAAAAATGGCAGGAGTCACAGTACCAAGAATCAAGTCAAACTTAAAGGAGTATTTCGTTCTTGGAAATTATGTCATATCCACAGAGATAGCTCATGAATGTCTTCAAGATGCATGTCCCACTTCTAGGACACACACCTATCTTGAGAACAGGGGTTCAGCACTACTCTCCTCATTTGTTCTGCGGCCTCAATAAAGACAGTGGTAATTGTACGTATGCAGTTTTCTCCATTCACCTCAAAGGGAGTTTTCAGTATAGCCTGGCACACTTACTTGGCCGTACTTGTATCCTCTTTTGAAGTGAAGAGAGAGAGACGCTTTTGCCATTTACTGCCGCTTGCAAGGATGGGGAGTAACGGGACCTCCATTCTAGAGATAAGTGTGGGACTTATATCTTTCAGATATTTATGGCATATTTGCAGGATATGCCATAAATAACTGAGTTGGGAATACCCCTTCAAAAGGATTGTCCACCTCATAACAAAATCAAACAAGCATCATCGTCCGGAGCTTTTCATTTCCAAATGGTAATAGCGGCATGTGACGGCGGTGGTGAAGTCCCCGTTCGGAAGTTCAAGAATGAAAACAAGACACAGAGCTGGAACCAGGGACCGGTGTAAAGTGAGTAGAAGTTTTCTTATTTTACTTGGGCCTCAGTTAATAATTGTTTGATTTTGTAGTAAGGTGGACAAGACCTTCAACACATAACAAAGACAAGGCCCATTGTAAAATATTTCAGAGGAACGCGCACTTACTCAGTTGGGAAATAACTGTAGATATGCATTGACCATGGTCCATGTTGGCATGAGAGAGGCTGGCACCTGTTTAGGGTAAGGTATACAACAAATACAAGGGAAATTGGTGCCCACCTCACAGGCTTCTTCTGGATCAGAAAAACCTAAAGCTTGTGTTGGAATACATCTGGACCTCTCTGTAATTATGTTTGGTCATTTGTTAGGTCCATTAGGGCAGGTCATATAAAGAGAATATTCTGTGGATATGCTATTACTGACATCATATCAATGGACGGTAGACATAGTGGAAGGTCAAGTCATTAAGCAACGACCTGAGAGTTTGACACAAAATTATGTGATACTCGCTTCATTTCTCAATCATGTTCCTTGACATTACTGTTTGTGACGTCTACAGTTGTGGATATTTGTACTTACTGCAATAAAATGTGATATAACAAACTGTAGAATGATTGTGAGAACACACACATGGCGCATGAGAACAATTGTTAAAGTTTTCAGAGGGTGGAGTACAGCGTTGGAATGAGGTATCTGGGGCCCAACCGTGAAGATGGTTCTTGGGCCCCACCAGTGAAGATGACTCTTGGGGCATACAAGTGGATTTCATTCTTGGGGCCCCCCAGTGGAGATGATTCTTGTGGCCCACCAGTGGAGATGATTCTTGGAGCCCACCAATGGAGATGATTCTTGGAGCCCACCAGTGGAGATGATTCTTGGAGCCCACCAGTGGAGATGATTATTGGAGCCTACCAGTGAAGATGATTCTTGGGGCACACCGATGGAGATGATTCTTGGGGCACACAAGTGGATTTCATTCTTGGGGCCCCCCAGTGGAGATGATTCTTGTGGCCCACCAGTGGAGTTTATTCTTGGGTTCCAGCACTGGAATTGATGATTCTTGGGGCCTACCAGTGGATTTGATTCTTGGGGCCCACCAGTGGAGTTGATTCTTGCCCACCCTGCAGCTACTGTAAATAAGTACATATACCTCACATGCCTCTTGCTTTCTTTTTCTCTTTATCAGCTTTTCTTCCTGAAAAGCAGCCCCTGGTCTCTTATGCCCAAGGGCCCACTTGGGGGTTTCCCCTATTCCCCTGTGAGCACGTCCAAGCCTGGTGGAATGCTCCCAAAAAAACATAGACCGGATACAATATCTGTGCTGGTGAACACATATTGGATTTTTTGCAAAGATTTGTTAGACAGTTATAGACAAAAAGACAAGCAAAACAGAAAATCTGTATCGGGTAACAAGTCTCTGAACATACAATACAGTGGATATCACAATTTCTGAGGAAGGGCAAGAGGCCATAGTAAAAAAGTGCCACCCTGGCTGGATGACAATCATGGACATAAACTAACCCTCTATCCGTAACAATGACCACAGCCCCTACTAGGCAAGAGCCATTGTACAAATGTTAGTTATAAAAGATGGATCTCTTTGGTTACTTTCAGTTGAAAGAGAGTCTGTCATGAGACTGTGGTTCAGGATGTATAAAATCCCAACAGGATCCCTCATTACAAACCGATATGTCTACTCAAAAATGTGAAGTGTTTCAGAGAAAATATAGCTTTGAGATGAGCCAGGGTGAAATACCATCTCGCCGGCTTCTTCAGTCTAGCTCAGCTTGATTGACAGGTCTCTTTCTATTTGTGTATAGGGAGAGACCTGAGAGACTCCCTTTAAGCCAAAAGTGACCAAAAAAGGTCATTTTTTCATCACTGACATTTCTACATTGACCCCCTGCTTAGCAGTGACTGTGGCCATCGATACCGATAGACAGTTGGGGAATAGTGTGTGTCCATCATTGCCATCAAACCAAGCCAAGGGAACTGACTGATATAAATGAAGCCCAAGATAAGCGCTACATGCTGGAACTTGTCATGTAATTTAAAGAGGACCTGTAACCGTTCCTGACGTGTCTGTTTTAGTAAATACTTGTTTGACCCATGAGATAACAATTCTGGGGCATCTTTCTTTTGATCTCTATGTTGTGTGGTTCTCTGTTATTTCCTGTCGAAATTCATTACCCATCTGTCAGCTGGGTGTTACCAATAAGGGCCATGCCCCTGCACTGTGTGACATTGTCCAATCAGTGCTGACAGTATGTGCAGTGACACGCCCCTTTGGAAACTGGAATGGTAACACCCACTTGACTGATTCAGTGATAAACTTCTAGGGGGAATAACAATGGAAAAGCACAACATAGGGTTATAAGAGAAGAGGCTCCAGAATTGTTATTTCACAGGGGACACAAGGATTTACTAAATCAGACATGTCAGGAGATGTCACATTCCTCTATAAAGTAATATAGTACAATTGCTATTTACTGTATGATCGAGAGTCTACTTTGCAGCCAAAAGCTGCATCACAATGTGGGCAGTATGCTTGAAACCCATTTTCTTGAGGGCAAGGCTATATGAAGCTATAGCATTGTAAACTACAGTTCTGCATTTTGAGTGAACTGGTCACCCAGGATGTATACAGGTGTGCATGGACACTTTTCTTTTCTTTCGTACCCCTTTTCCTTCCCATAGGCATTAACAGGGCATGAACTGTCTCATAGAAAAGAGCTGCTGGGACTCCACTTACTGGATATAGTATTCCTCAAATCACATCCAACTCACTGAGCCTTGCAATGTGAATGGGACTAATGTCATATTATTGTTATTAGTATTCATCTGCAGACAGCTGTTTCGAGATGTTTGCCCTCATCAGTGCAGAGTAGGGTACTGATTGGTTAGGTAAGAGGCTATAAATGTAGCTCAAAATCGTAAACGTTCCTCAATAGGGAAAGGCACTATGGCAAGTCAGATGTGGCTTGAGGAACGTTACATTCAATAGGTGGCGCTGCAGAGTCCCAGCTCGTTTCCCATGAGCCTTTTAGAATATATTTAACCCCTTAACGACCTATGACATGTATTGACATCATAGGGCCATTAAAGTTTATGTAGCGGGATCACTCAGTAATCCTGCTACATAATAGGCGGGTGCCGGCTGCTAATTGCAGCTGACACCCACCTGGAACAGCAGGGAACCCATGGTGTATAAATGGTTAAGAAACACTGTTTCCCACTCTGATCAGCACCCTGCACCGAGCCTTGTGAAGGCTTCCATGGCCGCCATATATGCGATTCTTACACTTCCTGCCCCAGGCTAGAAGTTCTAGAGCCGCCATCTTTTGGATTGTTTATATAATGCAGAAAGATGTACTAATCATCTAGCCCCCTATAGGTCAAGTATGATAGGGGAATCGATATTACTGTGTACAGAAAAAAAAAGTTTTTAAAGTATAAAAAAAAATTTAAAGTTGATATCACCCCCTTTTGCCATTTTACAAATAAAAATAAATAATAAAAAAGTTACACATGATTGGGATCGCCGCGTCCGTAAAAGTCTGAGCTATTAAACTATAACATAATTTATCACGTGCGCTGAACACTGTAGAAGAAAAAAACATTCTGTAGACCAAAATTTGGTATTTTTGGTCATTTCACATCCTTCATATATTGGAATATTAGTGATACAAAAAGGTGTATCTATTCCAAACTGGTACCAATAAAAATCACACTTCAGGCCACTAATAATGCACAAAAAAGTTATTGGTCCCAGAAAATGGCGCTGTGGAGCAAATTTAAAATTTGAAAATGTTTGGATATTTTTTACGGTACTAAAACATAACGAAAACCCTACATATTTGGCATTGCTGGAATCATATCAACCTGTAGATAACACATAATACATCATTTATACCGAAGAGTGAGCGCTGTAAAAACAAACCCTCTGCAAACATGGCGCAAGCATGTTTTTCCTCACATTTCACCCCACTTACAATTTTTGTGCAGTTTCCCAGTATATTCTATCAATTGCACCATTAGAAAGTACATCTTGTCCTGCAAAATAAAAGCCCTCACATGTCTATGTAGATGCAAAAATAAAAAATGTATTGCTCTTGGAAGGCGAGGAGGAAAAAACAAACATGATGAGCAAAAAAAAAAAAAAAAAACACTGCGTCACTAAGAGGTTAAAGGACCACTTCAGGTTTTCCTTTTCCATAGCAATTGCTTTTAGGAATACTGTAGTGCCAGGAACTTTGCTTACCTGCAGCTGCATATAGGATTTCTGGCTGATGAAACAGTCTCTGTCAGGTCACATGACCTGCTCTCTGATTGGCTGTCATCACTGTGCTTTAGATGCTGACATCTATGCATTTTTATGAGACTGACTTTGCACCTCCTATAGGAATGCACAGAGGCTTACTTCCAGCACACGCAAACATTAAACTTATTTAGTTTTGAGAAAAGACAGCTTCGGGGTGGGGACATGATTAATTTATATAAATATATAAACGGCCACTACAAAAAGAATGGGAAAAAGCTATTTCATGTAAAACCCCCATGGAAGTCAAAAGGACATTCCCTTCATCTGGAGAAGGAAGGATTCAGTCTCCAGAAGAGAAAAGCCTTCTTCACCATGAGAACTGTGAATTTGTGGAATAGCCCGCCTGAAAAGCTCTTTACAGCAAGAACAGGTGAGGGTTTCAAGAAAGGCTTAGATATCTACCTGAAACTAAAGAATATTAAAACATACAGTATATATAGCCAAATAAAATGATGGCAATTTTGGGAGCAGAAATTAAATATTCATTTATTGAACATTGGTTCTTGACTTATGGAGTCCAAGTCTTCATCAGTAGGGGAAACTGTGTATGAAAACTGTTTAGGTCTAAAATCCACTCTTTTGCCCGTATGGGCAAAAAAGTGAGTTTTAGACCTCAACAGGTTCATACATGTGGCCCTAACATTAAGACTTTCCCATCCCCTTCTCTTCACCCACATTCTCCCCACCCTTGGTTGAACTCGATGGACATATGTCTTTCTTCAACCGTACTATGTAACCATGCTGTGTGTTTCAGCAGTGCAGATCACATGACTTAATAACGGCAGTGAGAAATCCTGTATTTGGCTACAGGAAAGCAGAATTACTGGTACATCTGTGCACCTAAAAGCATTTTCTAATGAACAAGAGGAAAATATATACCCCGGAGTGGTCCTTTAAATTTCAGTGGAGCAACCATAGTGCATAAGTCTCCAGATACCTACATAGTGCTTCTCCCTAATGAGGAAGGTTCCCCCTTTTAAGTTGTAGCAGTTTAGTAAGACATGCAATTTTCATATTCCTACAAGGCAATTAGAGGAATGTACTTAAAATATTGCCTGGAAAATGTAGACAGATAATGAGAATTCCCATTAGCATAAACAAATGTAACCGTGGTATTGAGCTATTGATTCAGACCCAACATACGCAACAAGCGCACTGGTGACTAGCGCCCACCGCTGACAATGAGATTTATAGATGACATACAGGAACCAGAAGCAATAAGCGGTTTCTAATATGCATAAAATACCGGGAAAAACAATCCCCAACAAAGACGTACTTAGCAGTTCACCACAAACTCCATAATCCACCATCACTCCTTGTCACTAGCTCCACCAGCAATCAATGGGTCCTCTAATATGGTCATTACAATCAGCAGGCCAGTCAATCCAAAAGATTTCTCCAGACCTGATGAAGTGGTCATTAGTGTTCTCAAGGCTTTTAATGTCAAGGTAGTTACTCATGCACGGAGGATGCAACCATCTTGTGGGCTGGACCAATACTCACGAGAACACAATATATCAATTGACCGGGACCTAAGACCATCATTTACGCCAGTGAAGTCACGAGCTGCTAGTGAGATGATAGACTGCTCTTTAATAACCATTGACTCTAAATGCTGGAAATAGCTCTTGTCGCTGACTCATTACTGGTTTAGGTCATAAAATGGCTACCTGACTGGTATCATTAGTCTCCTGCAATTTAATAAAACGTATTCTTCTATATAAACTGTTGTAAATCACAAAAGGACTATGTCGGTGGCATATACACTGGTCAGCCATAAGGTAAAGAGAATAACATTGATTGTCTTGTGCCAATGGCGTCTGTCAACGTGTGCGATATATTAGGCAGAAAGTGAGCAGCCAGTTCCTGAAATTGATGTTGGAAGCAATTGTGATGGATATCTGACGGGATCAGAGCATCTGCAAAATGGGAGCTCTTGGTGGGTATTTCTATATACAGTGCTCCGTGTCAGATAGGGGTGCCTGGGGCCTTCCAGTGGAGTTGATTTTTGGGGTCAACCACTGAAAATGAGTCTTGAGGTCCACCAGTGATTCCTGGAGCCCACCAGTGGAGTTAAGTCTTAGGGGACACCAGTGGAGTTGAGTCTTAGGAGACATCAATGCAGTTGAGTCTTGGAACCCAACAGTGGAGTTGAGTCTTGGAACCCAACAGTGGAGTTGAGTCTTGGGGCCCAACAGTGAAGTTGAGTCTTGGGGCCCACCAGTAGAGTTGATTCTAGTAGCCCACCAGTGGAGTGTTTTTGGGCCCACCAATGGAGTTGATTCTTGAGGCTGAACAGTAAACTTGATATTTGGGGTCTGACCTAGGGCTGCTATACATGACTGCACATGACTGTTACACTCTCATGTCTTTCTTGAAATGTAGCCCCAGACCTAGGGACACACTGGAGATTTTCCCTGCCCTTCCATATTCCAGTCCAAGTCTGGCAGGGGCTAATACCTACCTAAAGTGGTCCAAAATAGGAAAACTGGTGAAAGGGCAATAGGATCAGCAATAGGATCATGGAAGCCCATGGTTCATAGATATGTGTGGAGAGTGAAGGCTAGACCATCTGCTCCGATCCCACAGAAGGGCCACTATAGTGCAAACTGCTAAAAACACTTCTCCTGGCTATATAAGGGTATGTCCACACAGAAAGGGTTTTCAGTCGTTTTTTCAGACGGTTTTTTGGATTTGAAAAATGTCTGAAAACCGACTGCCAACCATCCCTGTAGATGTCCTTAGAAAATCTGCCCAGTAGTCTACACTGCTCGGTTTTCTACTGGGCCGAGTTTCCGCTGGCATTTTGAAAAACTCAGAACATGCACAATCTTCACCCCGGTTTTCAGGGACTGGTGAATCTGCAAAACAGAACCATCCCCCAAAACCATTGAAAAGAATATAAAATACCATCCAGGTTCTTAAACACAACTGCCATGTGGCCGTGCCCTGAGAAGGAACATAGCACATTTTAGTTTGTTTTGTATGGGGCAGTGAATCCCAAGACTGTTAAAGCGCCCATGCTGACCCCTATCCACCACCAAAAGTGCCTACAATGGTCACATAAGCATTAGAACTGGGCCATGGAACAATGGAAGAAGGTGGCCTGGTCTGATGAATCACTTTTTCTCTTACATCTTATGGACAGCCATTATGTGTGTTTCACTTACTTGGGGAGGAGATGGACTCTGAGAAGAAGACAAGAAGGCGGAGAGATTGATGCTCTGGGCAATGTTCTGCTGTGAAACTTTGGATCCTGGCATCCTGTGAATGTTACTGTGGAACGTACTACCTGTTTAAACATTGTACCCTTCATGGCAGCGGTATTTCCTAATAGCAGTGGTCTCTTTCAGTGAGATAATATCCTTGCCACAAAGCAAGAATTGTTCAGAGTATAGCAATTGTTGAAGAACCTGACGCAAGATGTGGACTTGAACTTTCCCAGATGTCAATCTGATTGTGATCTGTGGGATGTACTAGAAAATCAGACCTGATCCATGGAGGCTACACCTCAGAAGTTACAGAAATGAAAGGATCTATTGTGATGTCTTTGTGCCAGATACCTTCGTACATCATCAATGGTCTTGTGGAGTCCATGGGTGAGAGCTGTTTTGGTGACACAAGGGGATCCTAAACAATAAGGCTATGCTCACACAGCTTATTTTGGGGCGCATTTTGCCGCGTATTTCGTGGCGTACAGCGCTCTAATATGAGCGAAATGCGCCCCATAATTACGGTAATGCATGTCTATGGGGCCGGCGGCCTGTCGCGGGAGTACGCGCCGAACAGCGCAACTCCCGAACACCCGGCGTATTGCGGGGCGTAGTGTACACCCCGCATTTACGCAGTGTGAACATATCCTAATAGATAGGTTAATTTAATGTTAGCGTTCATGGTGGTAAATTCACAGAGCAGCTGACTTGCCTGGGTATTGATATCCTTCATAACAATGTATTTTCATATTTTTGAGTATATACTTTCCTTCTGTCTCCTACAGACACAGGATTAGAGATGTCTCTAAAGCCAGGAGCGGAGCCCTTGGACAAAGCGCTGCTGCCTCAGGTGCTCAGGAGACGCAGGTGAAGCATGTCATTTATGGAGCTATTTATTTAGGTCAAATGTATGGATAATGGATTATCACAAAACGCAGCTGTCTGGGAGATTGATATCTAATCGCAGAGGAGACATGCATAAATACCTGTATAATGTACATGTAATTGTAACGCCTAAGGACAGGCTGGATGCATGTCACTGAGCTCGGGGGCATACTCCCTGAATATGGAGAGGGTTCAGAACAGTGTGCCCTCTAAGCTGCGCCCTGTGGAGATAACACTGTACCTGCATGGTGTGTCGTGAGTGCACACAGCTATATTTACTCTTACGTGGTCTACAAAAATGACTTCTTAAAGGGAATGTGTCATCAAAAAATGACTTATTGTTTAACTCACATTTTTATGTTAAACACATTTTTTTAGGAATTTTTGGTTGTTTTTTTTAATTCTCCAGATCACTTTCAATATTTTTTATATAATTCTTAAGTCCTGCAGTTCTCACTTTGGCCACTAGGCCAAATAATAGTCTAAACACTTCCTTTCTGTTTAGAGAGCTTTTCAGCAGTGTGCTCATTATCAGTAAAAGCAGGGGTCACACTGAAAGGAGACACCAATGTGTATAATAACACAGAACCACCATCACAATACGAGATGTCACAGCTCCCCCTCTCCCCTCCCTTCACAGTGAAAACTATCCTATACAAGTCTATGGGACAGAATCTGTCTTAAGAATCCTATGGGCATGAAGCTGCTGTAAAGTATCTCTATGACTGCTGTTAAAGCAGTGCAAGCAAGAATGTCTTCCCCACAATCATATATAGACGGCCGAATAGAGAAATCTACAACAGGAAAAAAAGGGACCTGAAGGAAAAGAAAGGATCAGGGGCTTGATTTAATAAGTAAAAAAAAAAAAAAAATTGCCGACATATTCCCTTTAACGTCTTCAGTACAACTACATTCGCTTTATGGTAAAAATAAAAAAAATCCAGATATTGTTTTCAATAGATTGGAAAAATTAATTGCACCAAGAGCGGATTATATCTGCCAACTGGCACTACCACAAAGACATGGCCACAGTGGAAGTCAAGGACATTACACTGGTTACCAATACACTCTAAACCTATCCAATGTGATGAAGGTCCCTCACTACCTGATTTACCCAGTCACCCGACAAATCAATGATCATCATTAGTGTGGGACATGACATGTAGATTGGTTCTACTGTAAGCAGGGTTTGCATTGGTAGCAGGAATAATTTGGAGGTAACGGTCTCCTCTAGAGAGCAAATTATGCCATGAAACAAAGTTATCCTTAAAGGGGTTGTCTCGCTACAAAGAATAGCTTTCAAATTGTAGGGAACACAAAATAAAGAAATTTTCCAAATATATTGCTTTGTTCCTCTGTTTTCCCTAAGGAATATGAATTTATGACCAACCTGGCTATTTCATTCCCTCAGTAACTGCCCTGTAAACAATTCCCCCCCTGCAGTTTGTTCAATGAGATAGCATGAGTGACATCATCACCAGGTCCCAGCAGTGCCCCTGTGTGCTGACAGTAAAAAGCTTGATTTATGTAAAATAAACAGAACTGTAATTAGGTTTTGTTTTGGGGATCAGATAAACCCTTCTGAGAGCAGTTTGAAAAGCTGCTTTAGCTAATCTGATCTAATTAGCAACTGAAAGCACTGAGCATGGAGCTGTATGCATATGAGTCAGTCTGAACCAGGAAGTGACAGAGTATTTCATTCATGCATTCTGTGAAACTCTGTAGGGAGACAACTCCTTTAACATTGTGTAGAGCTCTGGTTCCCAGCCTGTCCACCCTAGGGGACACATGCCATGTCTCATAGGAGTATTCACACTGTGCTATGCTTCTACTAGTGCACTAGGTAGGATCAAGGCTTTGTGGGTGCTCTAATGTAATATGTTTGAATATGGGGTACTTGGTTGAGGAACAATGACAAAACTGATCTAGTCAATCTGAACACTGCGTATACTCATTTAATAGAGAATATACTAGAGAAGTATGTTTTCAGGGGGTTCTTCCTGGTTTGAAGGGTACTTTAAGGCGATGTTCACACGGCTTATTCACGATGTAATTGCGGGACAGATTTCGCTCTCAATTACGCCGTGTGCCGGGCAGCGCTGGTGGGGGGCGGGGGGGCCGTCAGTTCGCCGGCCCTATAGACATTTATTATCCACGGCGCATGTCACGAAATACGGCGAGCGGGGAGAGGAGACGGAAACCGTAATTCTCTATGAGAACTGTGGATTACCGTAATGACAGGGACGGATTTCACCCGTAATTCACGCAGTACGGCGCGCAATACAGCTGAAATCTGTCCCAAAATAAGCCGTGTGAACATAGCCTTAGAATAAGATTACAAAGTGATTCAATAATTTATGGTTTGAAAAGGTCCCTTGAGAACTAGATGATCACTGGGTATCCCCCATTGCTGGGGCTACCTGTGATCAGTTGTAACCTTTAGGTAAGCCTTGGGTGGGATCACTCCCAACCAGCTGTCACCTATAGGTAAACCTGATAGTAGCGGCGACATGTATGTATGGGGCTGCGCCAGTAGTCTGGCATCCTTTCAGCCCAAAAACTGCTGCAGCCCTATTCACTAGATTTATAATGAGGCCCACTCCAAAATTAGGTGCATTATGGGATGCCCGTGGCACTTTGTAATGCGCCTGAGATCAGGGGAAGTGCTGGAGGCTTCACACCACAACCGTATGATTCTACACATTTATGACTGGAGGACGTCAAAACTGAGCGCATTACTGCTGGAACAGGTAGACCAAGTTATAAGTGGTTTACCTGAGCCAGAAGTGTCACTTTGTAGCTAGAAAGCGCTAAATCTATGACCCGCAGTAGAACAGGTTCATAAATTTAGGCTCATTCTACACTACTAATGCGCGGAAAAAAATGGAATCTGGGCACCAATATACATACGTGTCGCCCTAGGTGTTTAATTTCTCTACAGCGCCACCACGGGAGAAACGGAGCATTACACAGTGTCCATTCCAACCAATGGGTTTTTGTGTAATGCAGGACAGGACAGGTCCTCCAGAAAGAGAGACACTCTTTGTAACCACTCTCTACTATAGGGAAGAAATTTAGATCCTGGTCATGGAACCTCCTTTCAATGAATTCCCTAATAGGGTATATGAAACAGTTTTCTAAACTGAACTAACATTTTAAGGTAGAAAAATGAGCCCTTACCTTCTGCCTATCTAATTGTATGGTCTGTGTGTATAGAAAGATAATATTGTGCCTGTATGTAAAAGGCTATTCCCATACCTGATATTAACTCCTTAACGACCGCCCAACGTCTTTTGGCGTCGGGCATTTCAGGTCGTTCGTCTGCAGCGGCGTCTTTAGACGTCGCTGCAGACACCGGGGTTTGCGGCGCCCGGGCACCGCAGCTGCGCTGGGATCAGGGCTGTACTACACAGCCCCGATCCCAGAGCATCCCCTGCGAGCACTGGGTAGCGGGGGAAACCTCCGTATCTCGGTGCTTTAACCCTTTGATTGCGGCGGTGCGTTACCACAGCGCAATCAAAGGGTTTCCCCTGCTCTGTCAGGTGATCGGAACGCCCGGTGACCCGACAGAGCCCGGGGAACGGCTGCACAGTCAGCCCTGGGGACCTAGAGTAGCCCCAGGACTGTCTGTGTAACAAGCCAGTGACTAGGACGCACTGTGTGCTGTCCAGATCACTGCCTGTGTCAAAGTGACTCAGATTATAATGTATTAGCATATATGAATATGCTAATACATTACTGTTTAAAAAAAGAAAAAGAAAAATTGTATAACAGTTCTCCCTTCAGGGGATTTAAAAAAAAAGTTAATAAAAACTGAAAAAGTGTAAAAAAAAATGAATAAAAAATAAATAAAAAAATAAAAATAAATATTTAATAAAAAATAATTGTGCATATATTACACACACAAAAAAACCTACACGTATTAGGTATCCACATGACCATAATAACATGTAGAATTAATCTAACAAGTTATTAAGTGGGAAATGTGAATGGTGTAAAAAAAATTTTTAAAAAAACAAAAAAAAAGATTTTTTACAAAATAAAAAAAATCTGCAATTATTTATAAGCGAATTTAAACTATTCCCCCATAAAGCACGACTTGTATCGAATAAAACGAGGCCTCATACAACTGCGTCATTGAAAAAATAAAAAAGTTACAACTGTTGAAACGCACGGAGGCAAAAACTAAAAAAATGTTCTGGTCATTAAGTACTTTTCAGGTGTTCGGCTTAAGCGGCTAAAGAAGTGTTCCCATCTCAGATATTTCTGGGCAAATTCCATAAATGTCTGGTAGGTGCAGGTCTGACCTCTGAGACCAGCGCCTACGTTGAGAATGGGCTCCCGAAAGTCTCCATGCAGTACACAGAAGATGACGCGCTTGCACACTTTTCTCCATTCCGTTCTGTGGGAGTTCCAGTCTGCTCGGCTATATTCAAAATCGCCATTGAAATAAACTGAGAATAACTTCCTCTTTGTTCTGCACAGTGGTAGGTGCAAGTCCCAGAGGTGGAATCTCCACCTAGCAGACACTTACAGCATATCCTATTGATTTACCATAAATGTAAGAAATGGGGAATCCACAAAATATGCCATAAAATCAGACTAACGCCAGTACCACCCACCATATTTGCTCCTGCTGCACACGAGCAGCTCTCTACACCCAGTAGAGCCACATTTCTGTTTATGTATTCATTTATATAGCGCTGTTATACTCCATAGCGCTGTACAGAGACTGTCATTATTCACATTGGTCCCTGTCCCCATTGGGGCTCACACACAGTCTAAATTCCAGATAAACCTGTCAGTGTGTTTTTGAAGTGTAGGGGAAACCACAATACCTGAGGGAACCCAAGCAAACACTGGGAGAAAATACAAACTCCTTGCAGATGTTGCCCTTGGTGAGATCTGAACCAGAACCCCAGCGCTGCAAGGCGACAGTGCTAACCACGTTGGCACAGAGGGACCCTTGTTGTTGAGATAAGTGCATCTATCAGACATTTATACCATACTGTGTGACTATGTATAAATGTCTGAGACAGAAAGACCCCCTTAGTAGGTTTGTGCCAATATAATAACCTCTTTTTTGGATTAACTTCTTATCGACAATGGATATCTGGGTATGTCCTATTGTCAGTAATGAGCAATGGAGAAGGCAGCGGGTGCTGTCTGATTATTACAGCTGGCATCCACCACTAACAGCAGGGATCAGAGCCAGCTCCAATCCCTGCTGTTTAACCATTTTGATGCTATGGCGATTGTGGTGTCTAATTGAATGAGGACTGGTGCCGGGCACCGTTTCTCTCTCCGACCACCCCCTTGAAGAATGCAGGGTGCCAAACGATTACCAGGGAAGCTGGAAGCCTAATGTTAACGCTTCTATTACTTCCTGCATCAGGCACAGAGTAATAGAACTGCTGTCTTGTTACACCCTTCTGCATTCTTTATTTAATGCAGAAGGGTGTAAAAGTGATTGAGCTCCCTAATGGTTAAGTACCCTAAGGAGACTGCTTGTACAAAAAAAAAGTTTGAAAAGTTTTAAAGATAGAAATAAAAAGCTAGATAAAATTGGTATCGTCACGATCGATCTATTAAAATATAATTGATCCTGTTCAGTGAAAATGGAAGATGGAAAAATTCCAAACACCAAAATTGTGTTTTCTTTTATTCACATTGTTTTTTTTCACAATCCCAAAAAATTGGAATAGAAACTGATCAAAAAGTTGCATTATCTATCCCAAAATGGTACCAATACAGATTACACTTCAGCCCGCAAAAAAAAGAGCCCTGCATAGGTGGAAAAAAACAAAAAATGATTGCTATTATTAAAAAATATAAAACATAACAAAAACCCTACATATTTGTTATATGCAGAATACAGATAACACCTCATTTTTTTGGCTTCCCAGTATATTCTATGGTACAGTCAATGGCACCATTAAAAAGTACCATACATCTTGTCCCGCAAAAAAAAGCCCTCATGTGTCTATGTAGATGGAATAATAAAAAGTTATAGCTCTTGCAAGGCGAGGAGGAAAAAAAATGAAGAGTCAAAATATAATGACTGGCTGTCAGGAATGGATTTAGAAACTTTTGGTGATCAGCTATGGAGGAAGTATATAATTTTATGATGACCACAAATTATGGGTGACCAATACATAAAGAGGCCAGTTCTTCAAGAACGAGTATCACTCTTTGCTGGTTGATAACCACACTGGCTAGTAGAGTGAGCAGAGGATTTCTCTTTATGACCCTAGTAGGGCACTTGATAGAGGGCTGACTGGGTGGGTATACATATAATGGGAAAAAAAAAGTATTTAGTCAGCCACCAATTGTGCAAGTTCTCCCACTTAAAAAAAAGAGACGCCTGTAACTGACATCATAGGTCGACCTCAACTATGAGAGACAAAATGAGAAAACAAATCCCGAAAATCACATTGTCTGATTTGGAAAGAATTTTTTTTCAATTTATTGTGGATTATAAGTTTTTTTTCACATACAAACAAGCCAGTTTTCTTTCTCTCACAGACCTGTAACTTATTCTTTAAGAGGTTCCTCTGTACTCCACTCATTACCTGTAATAGTAGCACCTGTTTGAACTTGTTATCACAACCTCAAACAGTCACATTCCAATCTCCACTATGGTGAAGACCAAAGAGCTGTCGAAGGACACCAGAAACAAAATTGTAGCCCTGCACCAGGCTGGGAAGACTGAATCTGCAATAGGCAAGCAGCTTGGGGTGAAGAAATCATGTGGACGCACTAATTAGAAAATGACATACACGACCACTGATAATCTCCCTCGATCTGGGGCTTCACGCAAGATCTCACCCTGTGGGGTCAAAATGATCACAAGAACGGTGAGCAAAACTCCGTGAACCACACGGGGGGACCTAGTGAATGACCTGCAGAGAGCTGGGACAAACATTACAAAGGCTGCCATCAGTATCACACTACGCCGCCAAGGACTCAGATCCTGCAGTGCCAGACGTGTCCCCCTGCTTAAGTCAGTACATGTCAGGGCCCGTCTGAAGCTTGCTAGAGAGCATTTGCATGATCCAGAAGAGTATTGGGAGAATGTCATATGGTCAGATGAACTGTATAACTCTAAACACATAGTAGAGTAGGGATTAAATCCCACCAAGATCCATTGACAAATCTATTTGGACCCTCGCCCCATAAAAGTGTCATTGTGAACACAGTCTTAAAAATAACATTCAGGAAAGATACTAAAACCAATGAGTCCTTTCCAAGAAATCTTGTAAATGTCTTTTCTTTCTAAATTTACTTTCTGTCAGGAACAAGGTGCCCACCGGACCGTGCCGTCCACGTCACTTGTTTCTTTAGATTTTCCTTTAAGTAAACATGGCAGCACCGCCTAAGAAGGAACATTCAATTTCTTGACTCATTTCTAAAAGGATCAATGATAATTTTTCTTCACGGCAATTAAATTTAGTCAACGGAGTGTTTTTGGTTCTCCAAGACACGTTTAATCAAGTAGGTTTGTTGCCATCAGCCCCGGAGGTGTGCGGCATGTTGACAGCGATGGCACGGCGTGTTTCAAAAGAGACACATGTGAGCAGAGAGGTGCGGGCAAGGTGATCAGGTTAATTAACTCTTTGTAAAGAAAATGTGTAATTGACATTAATTATCGCTGCATAGATAGAGATTTGCTGTCTAGCTATATTGGGCTGCATATTCATTATCAGCATGGAGAAAAACTCACTACTATAATGGGGGACTTGAACCTGTAGTTTCAGTCTATGGGAATTTTGTGTAATTATATGGGCCTCCTATGGAGAGGGCAATATGCATTGAGCAATCTCCTGGGCAGGCAGTCACTGTCACCGCAGCAGCTGCCGGTGTAACATAACTGTAATAAGCACTCGACTTCCTGCTACACCTATTACAGAAGCTGTCTCTGCAGTGGAAGTGACTGTCTGCCTCGGAAACAACAATATGCTCAGCACATGTTGCCTTCTCTTGGGAGAATGGAGCTCCGTAGTGTTTTTCTTTCCATTCTCGGCATCATTTCCAATATACTGAGCAAGTAAAATATAGGAAATGACCCTTTGATGGGTATCCCTTAAAGGGGTTTTGCCATGAAGGCATTTCATGCCTGGTTTATCCTGCTTCAGCTTTCAGTGTGCTTAAAAGGGAGCGTGTGTGATTTGTTTGATCTGCGTATCATGTGACCCATCAGGCTTGACATCACCATGCCTTTCCCCACAGTGTGCTCACTTAAGTCAAACAAAGGTCTATTTATGTAAAGAGTTGTGAATAGCTATCAGTGTCGGACTGGGATTCCTAGGGCCCACAGGTGGAGTTGACTCTAGGGGCCCACCAATTGCATTTTTATGGGCCCACCGGTGGATTATATTTTAAGAGCTCACCCCTACAGCTGCTGTAAATTACTGTAGATACATCCTATGCTCTACTTCTTGCTTTCTGCCTATCTTTCTAAGCTTTTTTTGCCTCTTCTGTATATGGAGTTAAAAAACAACTTTAGGTCTATTATACCCAGGGGCCCACCGGTGGTTTCCCCTATTCCCCTGTGGGCCAGTCCGAGCCTGGTAGCTATAATGTAGCTGAGTGGTTAGAACTTCTGCCTTCCAGCAGGCTTGACATCACCATGCCTTTCCCCACAGTGTGCTCACTTTAGTAAAACAAAGGTCTATTTCTATAAAGAGCTGTGAGTAACTACAATGTAGCTGAGTGGTTCGCACTTCTGCCTTAAAACTTAGGGGTCCTAGGTTCAAATCCCTGAAGGATTTGTTTGATCTGCATATCATGTGACCCAGCAGGCTTGACATCACCATGCCTTTCCCCACAGTGTGCTCACTTTAGTCAAACAAAGCATTCATATTTATGCCCACAACTGCACAAGGTAATGCATATGAATATAGTTGCAAATGATACAATAAGCCACATGTATGAAAACTGTCTAGGTCTAAAACTCACTTTGTTGCTCATAACAACCAATCAGAGCCCTTAGTAACCAATGAGAGCCCATAGAAACCAATCAGATCACCCCTTTCATTTTACCAGAGCACTATATTAAGTCAAGGTGGTGCTCTGATTGGTTGCTATGAGCTCTGATTGGTTGCTATGGGCTCTGATAGGTTATGAGCTCTGATTGGTGGATATGATCTCGTATGGGTTGCTATTGGCTCTGATAGGTTGCTAGGAGGTCTGAGTCGTTGCTATGGGCAACAAAGCGAGTTTTTAGACCTAGACCGTTTTCATACATGTGTCCTATTGCATCAGTTGCAACTATATTAATACATGTGGCCCTAAGTGTGTATGTGTATGTGCTGAGACAACTGATACAATGATACAATGTGTGTGGTGATACAACTGACATAATGTGTGTATGTGTGCATGCTGAGACAACCAATACAATGTGTATCTGAGTGTGTATGCTGAGACAACCGATACAATGTGTGTATGTGTGTGCTAAATACAACCGATACAATGTGTGTATTTGTGTGTGCTGATACAACTGATACAATGTGTGTATGTGTGTGCTGATACAATGTGTGTGTGTACCGATACAACTGATACAATGTGTGTGTGCCGATACAACCGATACAATGTGTGTGTGTGTTGATACAACTGATACAATGTGTGTATGTGTGCTGATACAACTGAAACAGTGTGTATGTGTGTGCTGATACAATGTGTGTGTGCTGATACAACTGATACAATGTGTGTGTGTGCTGATACAACTGATACAGTGTGTGTGTGTGCTGATACAACTGATACAGTGTGTATGTGTGTGCTGATGCAATGTGTGTGTGTGCCGATACAACTGATACAATGTGTGTGTGTGCCAATACAACCGATACAATGTGTGTGTGCGCTGATACAACTGATACAATGTGTGTATGTGCTGATACAACTGACACAATGTGTGTGTGCCGATACAACTGATACATGTGTGTGTATGTGTGCCGATACAACTGATACAATGTGTGTGTGCTGATACAACTGATACAATGTGTGTGTGCCGATACAACTGATACAATGTGTGTATGTGCTGATACAACTGATACAATGTGTGTGTGTGCCGATACAACTGATACAATGTGTGTGTGTGCCGATACAATGTGAGTATGTGTGCCGATACAACCGATACAATGTGTGTATGTGCGCTGATACAACTGATACAATGTGTGTGTGTGCGCCGATAAAACTGATACAATGTGTGTGTGTGCTGATGCAACTGATACAGTGTGTATGTGTGCGTGCTGATACAACGTGTGTATGCCCACACCTGTACAAGTTGATAATATATGAAAGTAGTTGCGATAGGTTGCGTTACAATGGGAAAGGAAGGGAATGATACAATAAGAAACAGAACCATTGCTTCTTTCTAACCTATTGACTGGAGTATCTAGGAGGTTTACCGGCCAAGATTGGAGATACTGCACAATATACAGCTGACATCCATTGTGTATGGAGCAGGTTCAGCTCCTGAGCCCACACCATGAACTCCCTGCCACATCCACCATACATTTAGAGCAGATACCACCGAAGGCTTAAGGTATCCTTTTTCCCAAAATGAAAACTCCAAAAGGCTTTACATTTTGCAGTCTCCCTGGAGAGGATCTGGGCAGATATCACAATTGTGCCCCTCAACACACTTGATTTGCAGTTATAGGAGGAGTAATGTGTCTTTTACATGCCAGAGCTGAGGCTGTGAGGGTCCATACACTTCCATTTAAGTCATTAGAAGAAAGAGAGCGCAGCTCCTGTGACCTTTACGGGCTTGATGCATGGGCTGTGCCTCGTAGCAGCTAGTAAATAGTAGTAGAAGAAGAAGCATCCGGCAAGACGAGCCCCGTAAAAATGGAAGATTTATTTGGCAAATCGTTAAAACCCACATATGAGACAGATAAATCACCCACATGAAAAATAAAATACAAAGGGAAATCATTCACAAAATGTGATCAAACAAGACCCACCGGACAGAAGATAAAACCACTGCCATTAGTGTGAGGTGTACAAATATCATCTGGTATCCAAAATGTTCAATAATAAAGATTCAGGTCTGATGTTCAGGTTGCTGGAGGACAGCGGAAGGTATACAAGATCAGAAAAACAAAAATAGTGCCACACTTGTTCTCAGGATGTGTCAGGAATTGCAGCTATCCTCCACTGAAGTGAATAGGGTTAAACCGCAATACCACCCATAACCTGAAGACAGGTGTGGTGCTGTTTTATTAAGAAAGCAGCCAATATTTTATGATCTTGTACAATCCATTTAAAGGGGTTTTGCCATGATCTCATTTCATACCTCCTGCATCCAGCTCTTCAGCTCTGTGTGCTCAGAAGGGGGCGTGTGATTTGTTTGAATTGCATATCATGTGACCCAGCAGGATGACATCACCAGGCCTTTCCTCTCTGTATTCAAAGAAAGGTCTATTTATGTGTAGAATTGTAAGTAGCTACAATGTAGCTCAGAGGTAACATTTTTGCTTTACAGCACAGGGGTCCTTGGTTCAAATCCCTGCAGGAACTTAAAGGGGTTTTGCCACAATCCCATTTCATACCTCCTGTATCCTGCTCTTCGGCTCTGTGTGCTCAGAAGGGGGCGTGTGTGATTTGATTTGCATATCATGTGACCCAGCAGGAAGACCTCACCAGGCCTTTCCTCTCTGTAGTCAAAGAAAGGTCTATTTATGTAAAGCATTGTGAGTAGCTGAGAGGTAAAGCTTTTGCCTCCAGGCACAAGGGTCCTAGGTTCAAATCCATGCAGGAACTTAACCTGTGGATTTTTTTTTCTCTTTATCAATGCACAGACCTGATTGAGGTTTCTTTTTTTTAATTTATTTGCACTGTTTCACTAATTACTAAGGAGTACAGAGGAAGGGAGTAGAATGACAGCACCTGGGGTATGAACACTCAGTAGCTGCCTGAGAGGAGAGGTGATGTCTGAGCATGGGCGACCAGGAGTGAGGAGCTCTCAGCCCTGGTCGTATCCCTTGGAGACGAGCTGTAAACAATGGATCACTAAAAGAGCAGCTAAGACAAAAACGGTGCAGAATTTTTAATAATGATGAATGGTGAAAATGTTTGTTATTTAATTTTCAAACTTCCTACGTCAATTTTACTTCGTAGCAAAACCCCTTTAACAAAAAGCATCTGGGGGGCATCACAATGTAGCCTAGCTCATTTAGGAAAGGATAATTAACCCCTTCAATTCCTTGTACTACAAAAAAGACAAATCCTTAGCACGAAACAAAATGCGTGGAGGCAGCAGAGATGTGTTTATATCTTCTCTTAGAAAGATGTTTACATATTCTAGGTTTTTAAGCAACAGGAGGTACAACCAACATAATGTGTGTCGCTGCAGGAACAGGTAACTAGATAAACGACGTAAGTAGTCTTACATTTTATGGCAAGTAGCATTTGAAGAAAAGGAGAAGAGTTTTGATACATTCATATAGTTGCAACAGTGCCCACACTTGCACGAGTTTTAGATAAACTAATAAAATTGCTGCACATGTACCTCTTGCTTAGTGACGCTAATCTTGTTAGATATAATTAGTTTGCTTCGATCTCAGTCCGTCAGTGGGATAACTACCTGCTCTTAGCTTATTAGATAACAGACGTCTGCTATGCAGATACCCATAGAACCTGTGTGCACTTCAGGGCACATAAAAAAAATGTTCTTTATCTCATGACAAAACTAAAATCTATTGACCAATGTATTTTAAAAAATTCTTAATTTAACTGTTCCTTTAACTGTTGAAAGGCAATCTTTTTAGTGAGAAAACCCCTTCAATATAGTTGAATGTATTAGATATAGTATGTATGCCCACACTTGTACAATCTTTTGATACAATAACATACAGTAGAACTAACAGATACAGCACATATGCCTACACTCACACAAGGTAATGTACATCTACTTTAACCCCTTAACGACCCTGGACGTACGAATACGTCCCAGGGTTGCTAAGGAGCTTTGCAGGAGGATTGCTGTGCGATCCCACCACATAGCTGCCGGGTGTTAGCGGCTAATTGCTGCTAACACCCAGAGGTTACAGCGCGGGGTGGCGCCCGTTCTTCACTCCGATCGGGACATCAGCAGTGAGATCGCTGAGTCCCAATTGGCTAACATGGCAGCAGGAAGCCTTGTGAAGGCTCCTTCCATCGCTGCCATGTTTTGATTTTCCCCACTTCCGGTCCCAGGCAGGAAGTGGGGAAACCGCCATCTTGGTACAGCCTAATGCATTGTTTATGCAATGCATTAGGCAGTAGTAACGATCGCGCCCCCTAGTGGTGAAGCACCATAGGGGGACTCAATGATAAAGTAAAAAAAATAAATAAATGAAGTTTTAAAGTGTAAAAAAAAAAAGAAAGTATTAAAAGTTCAAATCACCCCCATTTCGCCATTTTACAAATAAAAAAATAAAATAATAAAAAAGTTACATGTTTGGTATCGCCGCGTCCGAAAAAGTCCTATTCTATAAAAATATTTATATAACATCTTTTATCCTGTACGATGAACGCCGCAGAAGAAAAAAAATTCAGAACGCCAAAATTGCAGTTTTTTTGGTAGTTTCAAGTTACATAATAATTGGAATAACAGTGATCAAACAAGTCGCATTCGTTACAAACTGCTAGCAATAAACCAGCCCGAAAAAAACAATCCGCTCACTGACGTACGTAGGTGTTAGTACAAAAAAATGAGGTGTTGCCACAATCTCATTTCATACCTCCTGCATCCAGCTCTTCAGCTCTGTGTGCTCAGAAGGGGGCGTGTGTGATGTGTTTGAATTGCATTTCATGTGACCCAGCAGGATGACATCCCCAGGCCTTTCCTCTCTGTAGTCAAAGAAAGGTCTGTTTTTGTGTAGAACTGTAAGTAGCTAAAATGTAGCTCAGAGGTAAAGTTTTTGCCTCCAGGCACAAGGGTCCTCGGTTCAAATCCCTGCAGGAACCAAACCTGTGGATTTTATTTCTCTTTATCATTGCACAGACCTCATTAAGGTTTCTTTTTTCATTTATTTGCACTGTTTAACTAATTACTAAGGAACACAGAGGACGGGAGTAGAGTGACAGCACCTGGGGTTTGAACACTCAGTAGCTGCCTGAGAGGAGAAGTGATTTCTGAGCATGTGTGCCCAGAACTGATGAGCTCTCAGCCCTGTCAGTATCCCCTGGAGATGAGCTGTAAACAATTGATCATTAAAGGAGCAGCTAAGACAAAAACGGTGCAGAATCTTTAATAATGATGAATGGTGAAAATGTTTATAATTCAATTTTCAAACTTCCCACGTCAATTTTACTTCGTGGCAAAACCCCTTTAACCACTGGGGGGGCATGATTGATTGTACACCACTCTGCATTATATACATAATATAAAAAGGTATACAAAGATGGTGTTCCTATGGCACGAAGTAATGCGAGTGCTAACATGGCAGCTGCGGAAGTCTTCATTAGGCTTCCATCTGCCGTGACCACTGCTTGGCATCCCACAATCTGGTCACGGGAGAATGGGGTGGTGGCAGGAAAGGAGGATGCAGCACCGTTCCTCATTTGTTTAGATGCTGCTGCATCTAGAAACAGCAGGGATCAGAGTTGTCTCCAATCCCGGCTATAGCGGTGGGTGTCAGATGTAATTAACATACAGCTCCTAACTGTGAATAGGAGCTCCCCAGATGTCTATTGTCGATAAGTGGTTAATTGTTGATCGGTGGGCATTTTAGAACAGCATTTTGGAGGACTTTATATTGGGTGGGACAGCACTTGGCCTCCTTACATTGTTGAGTCCTTTTAGTAGTAAACAAAAAGAAAAAAGAGAATTTCAGCATCTAAATCACGAAAAACTTTCCCAATACGCCAGCACCAGTTTATTGGTCTATATTGCGCTAAAACTGCTTTTGACGCCATATTTTGGATATAAATGAACTGTTGTACAACTAAACTAGGCGCAGTATATGACGGGACCGACACATTGTAATGAGCCTAAAATCATGCGCTCCATAACGAAATGCGCCTATTGAGGCGCATAGCACATCATTACAAGTGTATATGTGTTAGGCGCATTTCACACTATACAATTATGTGTTAGGCGCATTTCATACACTTGTAATGATAAGCTATGCGCCTCCGTGCCGATGTGCCTCGATAGAGGCATTACATACACTTTTAATGATATGATATGTGCCTCAATAAGGGCTAATCACGGCACAAAACATTTCATTGGTAGAGTATGTAATGCCCTATCGAGGACCGCGCACGGAGGCGCATAGCTTATTACAAGTATATGAAATGCGCCTAACACATGCATACTTGTAATGCGCCTAACACATACTTGTAAAGTGTGAAATGCGCCTAACACTTATACACTTGTAATGATGTGCTATGCACCTCAACAGGCGCATTTCGTTATGGAGGTGCACAGCGCATCATTTTGAGGCGCATTATGTTTACTATACAAGGTATACCTGACGACAGATTTTTGATAGGGTCAGCCTTTCTGACGCAATTTACACTTATTTAATCCGCCTAAAAACTGATGTAGCACCGCCAATTTTTGGACATCTCGACCTTTGTATCTAATATATGTCTAACTAATAGTCGTTATTACCAAAGTGAAAAGCCTATAAATAATGAGGAGATTTCACTAATGTGTTTTAGGCCTCATAATTCCTAATTATAGTCAAACTATTGCCATGAGGCTTGAAACGCGTAAGTGCTGGCAGGAAGTAACAGCTCTTGCTGTTTTGGGGCTTTTACTTTAAGCAGTAGAGGCTGCTTTCTGAAATATATTGGATACACATTTTTTTCTGATTTAGACACTAGAATTCTCTTTTTTCTTTTTGTTAACCTCGTGTTTATGTCTGGTTGCCCCAAGGCTTTCTGTGCTTCTGCCCGGCGAGTGACCTTACACATTGGGCAGGTGAGCTGCACCACCTTTTTTTCTATGTGATCCTTTTGATAGTGTTCATTACCACAGAGCTACTGACAACAAGGCCTCTGAAATGATGTGCCATAGAGATTTCTTCTTCATCTGGATGGCCTCTGTGAAACTGTCTTAAAGGCGCCCTCGACTGTACTCAGAACTCCCATTGAAATAAATGAGAGGATTTTAACCACTTCTCTTTTTTCTTAACAGACACTTTTGGGGGCCCATTCTCAAGAAGTAAGAACTCCACCACTTTGATGACATATCTTATCGATTTGACATCAATGTGTGGGTTGGGAACACCCTTTAGAGGTTCTAACTTAAAGGGGTTGTCTCAGAATTAGAAACAGCGTTAGATCATGCATGGTTTCTCTTCCATTTCAGACTATGGGTGGTTCTATAGCAGTGATTAATATATCAGCTTCGTATTTACAGCTCTTCTAATTGCACTGACATAAGAGCAGGAGATCTTATCTATAGTCCAGAGAGCTATAGAGATCAAAGTAAACAAGTACTTACGCTCCTTTGTTTGGTATAGATAACATGCTCTGTTGTCAAGCTGCCAGCAGTCCGACCTCTGATGATGTCACTCTTCTGTGCACTTAGAGTAGATAAAATCTTTTTTATTGCCTCAAATAAGCAAAAAAAAAAACAATAAATTTGGAAAAAGTCTTAATTTACTGTTCTCTACATGTTAAGAGATAATCTTTGTAATGAGATAACCACTTTAACTCCTTTGTAGCTGGAACGCAGCATTATCCCGATATATAGCCCGCAGTGTTAGCTGCTACTTTGAGATAACACTCGGCGGTTACAGTGCGGGGAGGGGGGGGAGGGGGCGGGGGACGCTGCTGCCATCCCACCCTCTTTAATCCCTTAGATGCCGTGACAAACATGGCCGCGGCGTCTAAATGAATGAGAAACAGTGCCACAAACCGTTCCTTACTGCGATTCGGGCACCCGCGGCGGAATCGCGGGGCCCAGGTCATTTAACATGGCAGATGGAAGCTGGAAGCTTATGAAGGCTTCCATCACCGCCAAGCTTTCGATTTTGCTACTTCCAGCCCCAGACAGGAAGTAATAAAACCGCCATCTTTGTACACCCTAATGCATTGTATTACAGATATATTTTGGGAAAAAGTCTTTATTTACCTGTCCCTATATGTTAATAGATAATCTTTGCAATGAACAACACTAACCCCTTAACCGATGTAATGTAACACCCTGAGCCAGTAAGGGGCTTGTGCTGGACGCACACATCCCGCATATACCCGTGTGAGCTGCTACATTACAGTGCGAAGGGACACTGCGCTCATCCCACCCTGTTGAACCTTAGACCTGTGAGCAAACATGCCGCGCATCAAAAAGAATAGAATGTGCCACAAACCGTTCCTCACTGCGATTCGGGCACCCGCGGCAAAATCGCGGGGCCCAGATCGCTTAACATGCAGCTGAAGCTTATGAAGCTTCCATCACCGCCAAGTTTCGATTTTGCTACTTCCCCTCCAGCAGGAATAGTAAAACCTGACTCATCTTTGCCCAGCCATCGAATTGACAAATTTGGTACTACAAATATTTTGAAAAAGTCATATCCTTACCTGTCCCTACATGTTAAAAGCTAATCTTTGTGAGACAACCCCTTTTTAGGTTCTGTGGGTGCTACCCAGTCTTGGTCTAGATTCTGCCAGTTAGCTGAATAGTCTGAAACCCCTAAAATAACTTGTGATTAACAATTCCAAAAAGAGTCAACAGACTGACGGCTTATATCTTTGCTTTCCTGTCACCCTCAGGTGCTCACTTACACCCATAAATCTCACCAGTTGTCAGATTTCTACACCCTGCTAAGGCACCTGCTGTTCACTTGTCATCTGGGCAACAGGCTCATCTTGGAGAATAGGAAGAACTGTTTACAACTGTGAAATGCTTTAATTATCAGTGTATAATGACGCAGATATATGTTTGGGGGGACATGTAACTGCTGAGTCTACATAGTTGCTGTGTCGGAAAACTTTACTGCTAGACATCTGGCTCTGAAGAAAGCTGATGATTCTACAGTCCCAAATCATAATCCTGCTCCCATGTCCGTACAGCATATTATGCCGTATAAAGGGGGGAAAAGACATGGATCCTGAAGCATGGTGGCTCAGTGGTTAGCACTGAGATCCCAGGAGGAAGAAGAAAGACATAGATCCAGTGACATAGGTACATACTGAACAAGGTTGAAATCTTTCAAATCCAATCCAAATACTAGCCAATCCCATGAACCTTATTTTAAAAAAGGTGGACTATGAAACAATTTTATGAATCATATCATGAAGAAATGGGACGTACAGTATGCAAAACCTTCCCAAAAGTAGTTGTTTTGGTGGGTAGTTCCCAAGGTTTTTGGGGGGTGATGTCCTAATTTAGGCAATTATAGCATTGGCAACCTATCATCTTCTAAACATTTTTATAATAGGGCCTCCTACTGTCACAAGGCCAGTACATTATAAGATACAGTGAGGAAAAAAGTATTTAGTCAGCCACCAATTGTGCAAGTTCTCCCCCTTAACCCCTTAAGGACCAGGCATTTTTTTTTGGTGACACGTTCGTTTTTCCCTCCTCGCCTTCTGAAAGCCATTACTTCTTTATTTTTCCACCTACATAACACATGAGGGCTTTTATTTTGCGTGACAAGATGTACTTTCTAATGGTGTTATTCACTCTACTATAGAATATACTGGGAAACCGCAAAAAAATTCCAAGTGGGACAAATGGTGAAAAAAAATGTATTTTCGCCATGTTTGCGGGGGTTTTGCTTTTACGGCGTTCAATCTTCGGTAAATATAATATGTGATCTGTATTCTACAGGTTGTTACACATCCGGCAATACCAAACATGTAGGGTTTCCGTTATTTTGGTACCGTAAAAAAATTCCAAACATTTTCATTTTTGAAATTTGCGCCACGACGCCATTTTGTGCGACCAATAACTTTTTTGTACTAACACCTACGGACGTCAGTGAGGGGGCATTTTTTGCGGGCTGAAGTGTTCTTTTTATCGATAGCAGTTTGGAATGCATGCGACTTTTTTGATCATTTTTATTCCATTTTTTGAGTGACGTAAAATCACCAAAAAATGCAATTTTGCTGTTTGGAATTTTTTTTCTTCTACGGTGTTCAGCGTACGGGATAAATGATGTTATATTTTTATAGATCTGACTTTTTCGGACGCGGCGATACAAAATATGTGTAACTTTTTATATTTTAATGATTTTATTTGTAAAACTGGGGAAAGGGGGTGATTTAAACTTTTAATACTTTTTTTTTTGTACTTAAAACTTTTTTTTTTTTACTGTAACATTGAGGCCACCTTGGTACTTGACCACTAGGTGGTCGATTTTAATACAACCTTATGCATTGCATAGGCAATGCATTAGGGTTACAAAGATGGCGGTTTCCTCCCCACTTCCTGTCTGCGGACGGAAGTGGGCAAACCGAGCCAGGTTAAGTGACGGGAAGCCTTCCCAAGGCTCCCCACCACCAATGCCTGGTCGTCGGATCGGTGCAGCATAGCTGCGCTTATGCCGATCACCGCACCGATCGGTGCGCGGCACCGATCGCCGTTAATTCAGCAGCGCCGCGGCCATCTTTGCCGCGGCGCCTGATGGGTAAAACAGCGCCACGGGGGAGCCCCCGCCGGCTATGTTCTGCCGGTGTTAGCGCAATTTGCCGCAACACCCGGGGGCGGGGGGGGGGCGGGGAGCGATCCCCCTGCAAACCCCTTTAGCGGCCTGGGACGTACTGATACGCCCAAGTCAAGGGTTAAAAAGATAAAAGGCCTGTAATTGCCATAGCAGGTCTGATCTAAAAAGATTTGTTCTAATCCTTTGTTTTGGCAAACGGGGTCAACTTTTTCTGAAAGGCATGTTCACACGGCTTATTGGGCACATTTCGGGCCAGAAATTTCGCGCCGTAGTGCGCGAATTAGGGCGAAATCCGTCCCAGTCATTACAGTAATCCACAGTTCTCATAGAGAACTAGGATTACTCCCCTTTTCCCCCAGCGAATCCCCCGGGCGGGGAGAAAGGCAGTCATTTACAGGGGCGTATACCACTGCTAGTAAGATAGTTTGTGGATGGCGGGTTGCCGGCCCCCCCGCTCCGCCCCTTCCACACAACGAAAATTTGCAGGGCCTAATTACGCCCCGCAATTAAGCCTGGAACTGGCCTAAGTTTTCACAAGGTTGGCACCACTGTTGCTGGTATTTGGCCCATTACTCCCATGCAGATTTTTCTAGAGCAGTGGTTTTTGGGGGGCTGTCGCGGGGCAACACAGACCTTCAACTCCCCCCAAAAGGTTTTTTCAAAGGGGTTTTGAGATCTAGGACGGGCAGGCCCTCCAGGACCTTGAAAGCTTCTTACAAAGCCATTTCTTCTTTTCTCTGGGCGGTTTGTTCTGGCCCCTTTTGCAAGAAAAAACAGCCCAAAAGCATGATGTTCCCAAACCCCCTTTTTCATAGTATTTTGGTTTGCCTTTGGTACAACTCAGCTTTTTTCTCTCCCCTAAACCGACAATTGGTTTTTCTACCAAACGATCTACTTTGGTTTTCATTTTACCATATCACATTCCCCAATACCCCCTTTCTGGGATACCCCAAATGCCTCTACAAAACTTCAGACGGCCCCCCGGGACATATACAAACTTAGGGTAGGGGACACATCTGGCACTGCAGGATCGAGCCCCGGGGGTTATGGTTTTCTGATGGTACCTTTGTTTACGTTGGTCCCCTCTCTCAGGTCATTCCTAGTCCCCCAAGTGATTTGGGGTTTTTTCCCCCACCTTCTTGTGAGTTCTTGCGTGGAGCCCCAGCTGGAGGGATTATCAGGGTCTTGTATGTTTTTCCTTTTTCCCTAATTTTTGCTCCCCCTTTTGATTTTCTTCACACCAAGCTTCTTCCTATTGCAGATTCATTTTTTTCCCAGCCTGGTGCGGGGCTAAAATTTTTTTCGGTGTCCTTTGACAGCTTTTTTGGGTCTTCACCATAGTGGAGTTGGAGTGTGACTGTTGGGGTTGTGGACAGGTGTCTTTTAAAATGAAAACAATTTTCAAACAGCGCCATTACTACAGGTAATGATTTTAAAGGAAGGAGGAGCTCCTTAAAGAATTTTACAGGTCTGTTAGAGCCAGAAATCTTACTTTTTTGTTGATCGGGGGTTGGATTCGCGGGACCACTGCAAGCGATGATATTTTTAAGCCACGCCGGGGAGCGGAGTCAAGTAGCCCCCGGTATTCACCAGAGCCCGCCACAAAGCGGATGCCTTGCTGCGGCTGAGGGCTACCAAAGTCGCTACCCCTACGTGACTTGCTTTCGATGGCGGCCGGGGTACTGGAGTACAGAATCTAACCCAGAGGCGATCAGGACGCAAAGGTCAGGGCGGGGCGCAGGGGGTTCGTGGTCAAAGACGGAAACATCGGGGCAGGCGGCAAACAGGCAAGGTCGGAAACGAGAGGAACAGATCCCCCCCTTAGTCCCCCCTCTTCCTTTGGAATTTAGAGGGGAGATCTGGACGGGTTTGGGCCTCAGTTCCCCAACGTCCCTTCTGACCAAGCCCTTCCACAATAAGGAAGAACATTTCCCCCCACCGCTTCTCCCCCAACACCCTCCTTACCTAAAAGATGTTATCTGTATTACGACAGGAGAAGGCAACAAATCTAGGGGAGCAGCGTTTAGCACCACCGGCTTTGAGGGGGACCGTGAAAGGCGTTCGGGATACTAAAAAGTCGGAGGAAAGCGGACTTGTGGGATACGGGGGTTCATCGCCGAAGAAACCACAAAGGGCCCAAGTATTTGGGGCCCCCAACTTGAACTGGGGCACTTTGAAGCGGAGTATTTGGGTGGTAAACCAAACCCATGCCTGCTAAAATAGGGGCGGGGCCCTACGGTACCTGTCAGCCTGACGCTTGGTGGGGGCCCAGAAACTCGTAGCAGGGCCTGACCATGAGTTTGCCAGAGAGCCTTGATGTCCTTTACTTGGGCCCCACGGAAAGGGACAAGAGACAGTAGCTAGAGGGAGGGGTGGGCGGGGATGTAACCCAAAGACGACAAAAAAAGGGGGGAGGCCCCACGGATTCAGACCTAAAGAGTTTATAAAAAAAACCTGCCCAGGAGAAATGGGACCATTTAACATGACGACGACACAAAATCCCGCAAGTAGGTACCCAACACCTGGTTAACCCCTCTACCTGCCCATTAGTTTGGGGTGGTATGCAGAGAAAAATCCAATGAATCTGCAACGACAGCACAGGGACCGCCAAAATTTAGCGATAAACTGGATTCCCTGTCAAGACAATATCAAAGGGGGACCGGCAATCGGAACACAAAAGAAAAAATGTTGGGGGCCAGTGGGGCAGAGGGTAACCCAGGCAGAGGATAAAGTGAGCCATTTTTGAGAAACGATCGTACCACCCAATGACCGTGTTTTCCAGAGAGGGGGGGGAGATCGGTAACAAGTCCATGGCGACATGGGGCCAGGGGGTTTTTCCGGCACAGAGAAGCTGGAGAACCCCGGGTTTGAGACGAGGGACCTTTTAAAGGGGAAAGGAGGGCAGGCCAGCACAAATCCCTGACATCTTGACAAGGGGGGCCCCCATAATGACGGGAACAACGAGAGATCTATGGGCTCCGATGCCCACTGTTCGGGAAGAATTCCCCACTTTAGGGTTCTAGGGCCCAAGGGAGGACCACATAAGACTTCCCGGGGGGGCAAGTGTTTTAAGATCCACGGGGGCAGCCGTGAGAGCCGTTCCCCGGAAACAGTGCTTGGGGGAAAAGACTCAAGACCAAAAAAAACCGTATCCGAAGAAAAGAGATAGGGGGTCACTTTTACGTTCTTCCCGGGGTGGCCGAAATGTAGCAGGAATCAAAAAGGGCAAAAAAACGACCATCCCCTGCCGGGGGTTCAGGGTTGAGCCGCTGAAGATAAGGAGTTTTTATGTCGGGAAGATGTTAATAGGTGACGAGCCCCCTCCCGCAGGTGACCCACTCTTCTAAGCCAACTTTATGGGGCCCGTAATTCGTGATCACCTAGGAAAAATTCTTCCGGCAGGAGAGAACGTTTTGGGGGAAAAAAACCCCCAAGCAGGGCTCCAGGTGGTTTTTTTTCGGAGCACAAGCCCCGGACCAACCCCTGTGCCCCAGTCTCAAGCGTCCGGTTCCCAGGTCATTACTTTGACCTGTGAGCCACAGCTATTCACTGTTTGTGCGTCCCCTGGACACACACACAGTTCAAGCAGCAGCAGCTATTCAGGCAGCGAGGGGAGGGGGGACTCCAGGGGCGACGGGGGCTGAGGAGGGGGAGGGGCCCAGCTGCTCACAAAACCCTGCAGTGATAGGAAGTCAGAGCAGCTGCTGTCCGGGCCCTTTAAGGTCTTCACCCCCTGCTGTCTGTTTTCTCCCCCGGGGCCAACCACAAAAGTGAGTAGGAGCTCCGTGCGAACAAAATTCAAGTAGTGTAATAAAGGGGGGGGGAACGACAAAATAATTTCCTGAATGTTAACTGTACGAAAGTGAGTATCAGTGTTATGTATTTTGTTTAGAGATGTCTGTGTGTATGTATATAGTGTATCGTTATGTTGCATTGTATGTGTGGTATTATGTTTTTAAAATATCCTCTTTGTAGTATGTAAATGTGAGTACATTTTTTGTAACACCATATCCACAATATACCCCCATTCACATCACAAAAACATAAACCTGCTTGTGGTCCCCAGGGTATGTTCACACAGTGTATTGTGACGTTAAGTACGCGCCCAAAACACGTGTGCTTCAGGAGCTTTCGCTGACCACACTCTTTTTCCCAAGCGGAGGAGGGGGGGAAAAGCCTGCAAGCCCTATAGACGCATTGACAGTCACCCTTTCTCCCATGCATACAATACGATCGTATTTTAACCATGGGGAAGACATGTAATCCATAGTTTTCTTGAACTATGGATTACCCCAATTTTCGCCATGGAAACATACCCCCAACATGTAAAGTACAACCTGATATGAATTTTATTTTGAAAAAAATTTTTTATATCTTTATTATTCAGGGGTTACGTATATTTTTGCTGCGCGCCAAAACAAGGCTATGTTCCACACTGCGTAAACCGCGGGGGGGGATTTCATGCCGTAAATTTTTCCTTCAAAAAACCCCCGACATGCCCTGCAAATACTGAATTCATAGTTCCACAGAAGCCATGAAATTACATCTCATCTCTCCCGTGTGACAATAACATATATTGTACACTGGGGAGGAAGTACAAGTCACTATTTACAGCACTGATTTGGGGAAGGGGGAATGGACCGCCCCCCACCCCCTCCCCCCTACCTGGGAAAACACCCGAACAAAGTATACTCCAAAACAACGTTTTTCTGCCCTAAGGGTCTGTTCACACGCGCAGGGGGCACGGGCCCTGTGCGCACCGTATAAAAAGCCTGCTGTGGGAAGTACGTGTTCTCCAGCGTGTAGTTTTTTACACGCTCCGGCCACCTCCCAAACCCCCTTCACTTTCCCCCCCCCAATGAAGCGGGAGGGGCACTTTTTTTACGGGCGGTTCTGTTGCAGGGAAAACAGGTAAACATAGCCGCTATGATTTTACCATATTTGTGGGGGACATTACAGCACAGCTAGCCCCCCAAATACCTGTTATGTTCACAGATTTAATTTGATCCTACTTTAGGTAATTGGGGCCTTCAATACACCCGAAGTACAGCCAATTATGGTAACTCTAGCTGTCACTAGAGCAACGATTTCCTGTTCTGGGGAAAATAAATATTAGTGGGAGCTTCAGAGGGACGCGCTGGCCACAGTTTTTTTCTCTGTAAAAACACATGCCGGGGTTTTCCCATGGGGCGTAAAAAACCCGGGTGTGAACCCCGCCCTACTGAGCAAAACTCAACACAGGGCCCGGGCCCCGGATGTTTTGGGACCCTAGCAACGCCCCTGCCCACAAGTATGCAGTTTACCCGAGGAGGATCTCTGTAGGAAGACAGCACCGACACCCACAGAGGAAGCGTCCACTTACAGAATGAATGGTCGGTTAGGGTCCGGGCGAGACAGGACCGGAGCAGACGTGAATGCAGCTTTAAGACGGTTGAAGGCTTCTTGAACTTCAGGGGGCCAGGATTTGGGATTGGCGTTTTTCTCAGTTAGAGCCACCAGGGGAGCCACAAGCGTAGAGCAGTGAGGATAAATTTTTCTATAATAAATTGGCGAATCCCAAAAAACGTTGAATGGCCTAAAAGGCCAACCGGTTGTGGCCACTGCAACACGCGGAGAGTTTTAAAGGGATCCATCCGGAGACCCTTATCAGAGAAGATGTACCCTAAGAAGGGTAAGCTGGTACGTTCAAAGAGACACTTCTCCGGTTTGGCAAAAAGCTGACGGGTGCGGAGTCGCCTGAGGACCTGGCGGACGTGGTGGCGATGAGTTCCAAGATCCGGAGAAAAAATTAGAATATTGTCCAAGTAAACAATAACACAGAGTTAGAGTAGGTCCCGAAGATCTCGTTTGACAAAGTTCTGAAACACAGCAGGAGCTTTGGGCAGGGGACCGAATGGCAAAAACCCAAATTTACCCCGAAGTGACCATCCCGCGTATTAAACGCCGTTTTCCACTCATCGCCTTTTCTAATACGAATTAAGTTATAAGCACTGCGTAGATCCAGCTTGTTAAAGATTTTCGCGCCACGCAGGTGGTCGAAAAGTTCAGAGATCAAGGGCAGAGGTTAGCGTTAGAGTTTTTAACCGTAATTTTATTTAAGCCCCGATATCAAATGCAGGGCCCGGAGAGAACCGTCTTTCTTCTCCACGAAAAAGAAGCCAGCTCCTGCTGGAGACGAGGACTTACGAATGAAGCCTTTATGGAGGTTCTCAATGATGTACTCAGCCATAGCCTTAGTCTCCGGGACGGAGAGGGGATAGCCCCCGCCCCGGGGAGGAGTACAGCAGGTTGCAGATCTAGGGGACAATCAAAAGGGCCCGGGAAAGCGGAGAAGAGTTTTCGCCTGCCCTTCCGAAAAGACGTCGGCAAAGTCCCAGTATGGCGTAGGTAGGCCTGGTGGAGGCTTGGTAGATTTCAGGAAGGCGACCCGAGGAGCAGGTTGCGGCTTCGACAGGCAACACGAGAGACACGCGGAACCCCAACACATGACTTCACCTGTGCTCCATCCAGGTCGGGGTATGGTCCTCCCAACCACGGGAGGCCCAAAAGGATTTCAGACGAGGATCGAAGCAGACGAGAAGTTGCAAAGTCCCCTTTGGGTGAAGAGCCCCAATCTGCAAAGTGAGGGGAGCAGTGGGGAAAAGCGGATAGGCGTCCTTAAAAAATCCGCCACTGACCGACGAGAACGAACATAGGCTTCTGCAACGGAATCACGGGGAGACGAAACCTGGTCACAAGTTCGTGGCTTATGAAAGTTCCTGCAGACCCTGAATCAATAAAGGCGGTGGCCTGAAAGGTGCTGTCTGGTGAAACACCAATACATACGAGCATGTCAGACGGGGAGAGGCCGCTCTGAAAAACCTAGGTTGCCCTCCCTACGAGCCCTAGGTCAGAAGTTTCCCGGGCGCACCGGAACAGTCCCCAATAAAATGCCAGAACCGCCACAATTGAAACACAGCTGCTTCTGACGTGCTGTGAATGCTTTTCCCCTGGACATATGGGCTCTCTCAACCTGCATAGGTTTTCTTTTTTTCGGAAACCATCGGAGAGGAAGAGGTGGTCGCCTGGAAAGTGGGAGCCAAGCGGGGTAGACGCGTGGACGGACGACCTCCCCGTTGAAGGCGGAGCTCTTGTTTGCCTTTTGGCGAACCGAATATCGAAACTCGGGTGGGCTAATTTGGATTAAGTCATCCAGCAGAGCTGGTAGATCCCGAGCGGCGAGCTCATCCTTGATTCGTCCCGAGAGACCCTGCCAGAACGTCGCCACCAAAGCTTCGTTATTCCAGTCAAGCCCCGAAGCGAGAGTGCGAAACTGCACAGAATACTGACCGACCGTGGTGTCGCCCTGACGAAGCCAGAGTAGTGCTGCGGCAGCCGAAGAAGTATGGCCTGGTTCCTCAAAGACCGTGCAGGAACCCCCGAGGAAGGTTTGGAGGGCAGCTGTCAGAGGATCCCTTCGATCCCATAGTGGCGTAGCCCAAGCCAAGGCATTCTCCAGACAAGAGGCTGATTATGAAGGCCACCTTGGCACGCTCTGTAGTCAATTGATGCCCCATCATCTTGAGGTGGATGAAGCACTGGCTGATGAACCAACGGCATTTCTTGGGGTCTCCATCATAGCGTGAGGGGAGTGGCAGATGCAGAGAGGGTCCCAAAGCCGGAGCAGGTAGAGCAATGGACGCCGGAGCAACGGATGCAGGTGCGGCGGGGGGCAGCCGTTGGAGGTAGGCGGGCCGCAAGGTTCTGCATCATGGCCGCTAGTTGGTCAATATGTTGGCTCTGCTGGGTGACTGCCGTTGTGACATCCCGGAGATCGGGCAGAGGTACCCTGGCAGAATCCATGGCCAGATTGTACTGTGATGCGGAGGTGGATTCGCTGGACTACCGCAAGCGATGATAGTTAAGCCACGGCAGGGAACGGAGTCTAAGTAGCCCCCGGTATTCACCAGAACCCGCCGCAAAGCGGGATGGACTTGCTGCGGCGTGAGGGAACCCGGGTCCCCTACCCCTGACGTGACTAACTTGCGATGGCGGCCGGGGCACTGCGGGTACAGAATCGTAATCCAGAGGCGTAGTCGGGGACAGGCAAAGGTCAGGGCAGGCGGCAGAGGTTTCGTTGGTCAGAGACGGGCAGACGGTCAGGGCAGGCGGCAAACAGGCAGGTCAGGAAACTGCGGAACGACTGGTACACCCGGGGATCAGGACAGGACTTCCAACAAATCTCAAGACAGGTATGCACACCAACAACTGGCAGAGAGTGCTGGGGCGTATACCTTATATAGGACCAGGGCCGTTCCAATAACTAATTAACGGTGCGCTGGCCCTTTAAATCCAGACCAGCCATCCGCCGGCCTCTGCGCCCTAAGCAGCGGGTGCCTCCGCCTTAAGAAGCGGGTACGCGTGCGGCGGCTGTCAGAGCCAGGCACAGGAGCGGGGACTGGTGAGTACGGGGTTTCCTGGGCAGGAGCAGAAGGACAACGGCTGCGGGCGAGCCGCGGCGCCGAGCGCCGTGACAGTTTGTAGGTGACCAAATACTTATTTTCCACCATAATTTGCAAATAAATTCTTTCCAAATCAGACAATGTGATTTTCTGGATTAGTTTCCTCATTTTGTCTCGCATAGTTGAGGTCGACCTATGGTGTCACTTACAGGCACAATTGGTGGCTGACTAAATACTTTTTTTCCCCACTGTACATGTCGGAGCCACAAGACTGAACGGACTAACCACTGCCAGATACCTCAAGTGGTGGCTTATCTCTAGAAAACCAAGTCACGAAATTCGACATGCCTTCTCTTTTTCCTGACGACATCTGTTGGAGGAGCATTGGAACCCCCGCATGGGCATAAGAGACGCTGTTGGTCTCAACGAAAATCGGTGGGCTTGGCTGACTTTGTTCTTATATATATATGGGCACCTTAAGGGAAGTAATAACCTACTAACTAGAACATTCCTACCATAAAAACATGATTTGTGGTGCCTCACAATGTAGGATGCTTCGCTGTTGAATGCAAATTGCTGACACCTGGCGCCCCACTCCGTAATTAGGAATCCACATGCTCCATTATTAGCGGCAGCACAAAGGCTGCCCTTCCACAAGGCAATAGGAGGAACCCGTAAGTTAGCATTTTAATGTGTTACCAGTCAGAAAGAGGCTGTTGTGCTGGGACTGTAATACTGGCATGAGGCGGCATAAGCTGGCATGGGGCTGTTAAGCTGGGCATAATGATCGCTGTGCTCAATATTTCTTTTCTTTTCACTGTACATGGTAAGTATTTATTTTTTCTTCTTACTGTGATGTTAATTCTGCCCAGCCATGAGAATTTCGTGGAATCCCACTGGGATAATTCTGAAGTGATCAGTGAGAGCAGTGTAGAGTAATCTAGTTTATACAGAAGCAGAGGACATTGGGGATATATACCTAGACACTTAATGAAGTCAAATTTTCATCTCAAAGGGAATTTGTCTCAAGCAAACTCACGGATAAAACGGGCAGAAATCTTTGAGGGTGTCAGATATGGAATAATTGACCTTAACATCGAAAACTTTCTAAATAAAAGTTACAGAAAAATACAAAATAGGGAAAATGAGGAGAACATTAGTTAGAAAGTCATCAGTGAAATGGACCCGTATGTGCTTATTACAAGACAAAGTAATAGAGCTAGCACTCATACCCGTCTCCTGGAGCCTCACATGGTCCAAAGCCCCCACTGCCACAAAAGAAGACACAGTATTATAAATAGTAGGTGGGGACAGATTAAAATTATTATTATTACAGATTTGGCACTGGGTCACATTATTATGAACAGCAAATAATATCCAGAGTAACCGCCGTGTGTAGCACGGACAGCAGTTAGATGGGATGGGAGGGACTCAGTAGGGTTTTGGTAGGTTGTCACCGGTATCTGGAGCCAACTGCATCCCACAGCTTCTGAAGGGTTCATAGAGCCAACACCACCATCCAGGGGCTCCCACAGCTGCTGGAGGGGCCATAGAGCCAACACCACCATCCAGGGGCTCCGATAGCTGCTAGAGGGTCCATAGAGCCAACACCACCATCCAGGAGCTCCCACAGCTGCTGGAGGGTCCATAGAGCCAACTCCCACCATCCAGGGGTCCCCACAGCTGCTGGAGGAGCCATAGAGCCAACACCATCATCCAGGGGCTCCCATAGCTGCTGGAGGGGCCATAGAGCCAACACCACCATCCAGGGCCTCCACAGCTGCTGGAGGGTCCATAGGCCCCACAGCTGCTGGAGGAGCCATAGAGCCAACACCACCATCCAGGGGCCCCACAGGTCCTAGAGGGTCCATAGAGCCAACACCACCATCCAGGGGCTCCCACAGGTCCTAGAGGGTCCATAGAGCCAACACCACCCTCCAGTGGCTCCGACAGATGCTGGAGGGTCCATACAGCCAACACCACCATCCAGGCGTGCCCACAGCTGCTGGAGGAGCCATAGAGCCAACACCACCATCCAGGAGCTCCCACAGCTGCTAGAGGGTCCAGAGAGCCAACACCACCATCCAGGGGCTCCACAGCCGCTGGAGGGTCCATAGAGCCAACACCACCACCCAGGGGCACCCACAGCTCATGGAGGGGCCATAGAGCCAACACCACCATCCAGGGCCTCCACAGCTGCTGGAGGGTCCATAGAGCCTGCACCACCATCCAGGGGCCCCACAGGTCCTAGAGGGTCCATAGAGCCAACACCACCATCCAGGGGCTCCCACAGATGCTGGAGGGTCCATAGAGCCAACACCACCATCCAGGGGCTCCCACAGCTGCTGGAGGATCCATAGCCAACACCACCATCCAGGGGCCCCACAGGTCCTAGAGGGTCCATAGATCCAACACCACCCTCCAGGGGCTCCCACAGCTGCTGGAGGGTCCATAGAGCCAACACCACCATCCAGGGGCTCCCACAGCTGCTGGAGGATCCAGAGCCAACACCACCATCCAGGGGCTCCCACCACTGCTGGAGGGGCCATAGAGCCAACATCACCATCCAGAGGCTCCCACAGCTGCTGGAGGGTCCATAGAGCCAACACCACCATCCAGGGGCTCCCACAGCTGCTGGAGGGTTCATAGAGCTAACACCACCATCCAGGGGCTCCCAGAGATGTCAATTGGATTTAAAGGGGTTGTCTCACTACAAGGATTGATATTTATGTTGAAGATTTTGCATAAACAAGTGACTTTGCAATATATGTCCATTAACAGTGTCCTACCTACTCCTGGATATCCCCTCTTGTATGGGCTGCATCAGCTCCTCAGATCGCTGTTCAATCTGTCCTGATAGGATGCCAGCGCTGGTTGCTATAGCTACAGACCTGTTGTATCTCTCCTGATAGGCTACCAGGTCTGGTTGCTATAGCTACAGACCTGTTGTATCTCTCCTGATAGGCTGCCAGGACTGGTTGCTATAGCTACAGACCTGTTCTATCTCTCCTGATAGGCTACCAGGGCTGGTCGCTATAGTTACAGACCTGGTGTCCTCAGGTCTGAATTAAAAAATGAAACCGAGAAAACAGGGCTGAGGTAGGATGAATCGATGTGGTGAGACAAACCCTTTAAGTCTGGGGAATTATGGGGCCAGGCTAGTACTTGGAAGTTGAGGTCATGCTTTTCCAACCAATGTTGGACATTTCCAACCATTTGACATGTCACATAATCTCGTCATAAGATCCAATGCACCACTGGGAAGACAAATATGGGTGTATGTGGGTGTATGCACATCCAAATCGGTTGAGAGTACGATCCACATGGATGAGTGGGCCAGAGAATGACAACATTCAGATATTCTGGAAATGGTAAAGAACTGAAATACAGAATAAATATATCATTATACTATTATTAAATTAATAAAGACTGGAAAACACAATTTTTTTGTTCTGCTTGCAGCTCTCACTGGTCCAATTCCAGCTGGGCCTGGCGATCTATGTTAGATACAGTGGTGCCCTTGTCTGCAAGGCCAGATAGTCGCTAATATGACTGATTGGGTAAATTCACACAAGTAAGAATTAGTGTAATTCTGTTTTTGATGCATAAATTTCTGCAGCTGAATACAGTACAAAGCATCTGGATGAAATTTTAAAAAAAAAGTGACCTAAAAGATATGGAAAATTTCAGCATAGAAAATGACCCATGTTTGGGTTTGCAAATCCACAGCATGTTAATTTCTGTAGCAGAAAGAGCAAGAATTTTTTTAACAATTTTTCTCAAAGGGGGAAAAAAAATTGTTGTCGAAATCCACAACCAATTTGTTTCAAATTTCATAAGAAAATTCACAACAGCAAATCCACACAATTTGGTGCAGGTTCAATTTGTAGATTTCCTTACGGATTTGTGTAACTATAGTCCTGCGGGACTCAAAGGCATGATAGACCGAGAAATAGAGCAAACATAGTCCACATAGTATTACGTTTGCTCTATTCATCTCCATGTGCCAAGCAGATACGTCACGGTATGTGTCGAGGTTCCTTTTTTCACGGTACTCCGATGGATACCACGGTTGTGGTGTAAAAGGCTGATTGAACAGCCCTAACTCTTTAACTAGACCCTTTGTCCTATCTGGGGGAGTATCATGTGCCTAACTCATACTTAGTAACCCTCTTTTTTTGCAACCTCCCCTCCCAGGCAGGTAGGGGGCATTTCCTGGGCAGTTATCTCGGGAGGAAAATGGCTGGAAAGTATAGCTTAACTATAGCAACAACTTCTATATGGCCCAGAGGTTAAAGAGATGTTTTCACCATGTGGGTCAAAGAGCCTGCTCTTCCCTTTTTACCTCAATGAGGTCTGTGCATTGATAAAGAGAAAAAACAACAACACAGGTTTGGTTCCTGCAGAGATTTGAACCTAGGACCCTTGTGCCTGGAGGCAAAAACTTTATCTCTCAGCTACTCACAATGCTTTACATAAACAGACTTTTCTTTGACTAGAGAGAGGAAAGGCCTGGTGATGTCAGACTGCTGTGTCACATGATATGCAATTCAAACAAATCACACACGGCCCCTTCTGAGCACAGAGAGCTGAAGAGCTGGATGCAGGAGATACGAAATGAGATTGTGGCAAAACCCCATTAAGGTGGCTCTACAGCAGTGACTGACATTTCAGCTCTGCTATCCCAGCTGAGCCTGTTAGAGGGACATTGGTGATTTAAGGATTTTAACAGCAGGACAGAAGGCTACAGAGCTCTAAGGTGTTAATGTTTGTCAGTAAGAACCATAAACAGGCTCCTGTGCTGCTGATAAGATACAGCAATGAGTGGTTTTACCATCCTGACCACTGCTAGAACAGAAAGAGGTGCTTGGTAACCTCAAGAAAATGTTGTACACAAGAAGGAGATAAGATCTGTTCTAACTCTGAAAGGGAGCAAAATCAGAACAGCGATGTATTTGGTAATAGTATTTATTTAACTTTGCCTACATGTTTAAAGCAAATCAACAAAATGGGAATTCACCTTCAAGAACATGACACCTTCTTGTATGGGATTGAAAGCTGTTTACAGAAAAAAAGGGACATTAATTTCTCAAAAAATACTGAAAAAAGGCCATACTCACAGCTCTAAGGCCGGACTGAAACTGAAGAGGCAACACCAGCCTCTATGCTATTTAGGAAAAATAAACAGGTGCAGCTGATTGCTGAGCAGTAGATCACACACACCACCACTAGAGGAGCAACTAGACATTAAATTGACACCTATTCACACAGTATGTAAAAAAGCCACAGCACAATACATTGGGAGACTGCACAAATGCAAAAATACTGTTAAGACAACCACTTTTTTTTCCTGTAAATTGCTAGTGTAGAGACTTGGAGTGGCCACTGTATTAACTAATACCTCATATTTGATATTTTTCCAGTATATGAATTTTTTTTTGCTCAAAAGTACTGGGGAGCAGAGGGTGGCTGTTTTTTGTGTTGGACACCCCAAAAGTGCTGGGCAGCCCGCCCAATCGAATAGTAGTGGCGTAATAGGCCAGCATGGTGTACCACACGTATTTGCATTACTGGCACCCATTTATTGTTTTATCTATATGCAATTATAATGCCAGCAACCATCTCCCTCATATATTGAAGGCATGTGAGTGGTTTTCTTACTGGTATTTTTGCATTTGTGCAGTCTCCCAGTGTATTGTACTGTGGCTTTTTTGCATACTGTGTGACTAGGTGTCAATTTAATGTGCAGTCTGGTTGTTCCCCTAGTGGTGGGGTGTGTGAGCTACTGCTCAGCAATCAGCTGCACCTGTTTATGTTTACTAAATAGCATAGAAGCTGGTGTTGCCTCCTCAGTTTCAGTCCGGCCTTTGAGCTGTGAGTATGTCCTTTTTTCAGTGTTTTTTGGGATTGAAAGCTGGTGGCTTTCTGCTATCTAGCACTACTATGTAGGTTCTCTGATATTAGGCAGTGGAATTTTGTCTACTTCAGTCATTAGGTGGTGTGAACCCATCTTATTTTGATATGGGCCCTTACGAGTTCTAGTTGCACTCTTGTGGAAAATCCTTCTCAGTAAAATAAATCCCATCCCTAAATAGTTTCAACATGCATTTTTACACCCGCCATCACGTTATTCTTTTCCCCGGCTTATTTTCTCCCGGGTTGTCTTAGGGGTATTTTTTGCATTTTGTGCAGTTCCCAATGTTTTGTACGGGGGCTTTCGCTTTTCTGTTGAACGGTATCAATTAATGTGTGCTAGTTTTTTCCCCTAGGGGGGGGTGTGTAAACTACGCTCAGCAAATACTGCACCTGTTTACTTTCCTAAATACATAAAATCGGGGTGTTGCCTCCTCAGTTTTAGTCCACCTTTGAGCTGTGAGTATGTTTTTTTGGGGGGTTTGAAAGCGGTGGCTTTCTGCTATCTAGGCTACTATGTAGTTCCTGATATTAGGAGTAGAATTTCTTCATTTCTTTTTTTGTCCCTTTTAGGTGGGGGAGCCCATCTATTTTGTAGGGGCCCCCTACGATTCAGTTGCACTCATGTGGAAAATCCCTCAGTAAAATAAATCCCATCCCTAAATAGATTTCATACTATGCAGTTTACTACCTGCCATCACGTTATTCTTTTTCCAGGCTTAGTTCTACCGGTTGTCTTACCGGTATTTTTGCATTTGTGCAGTCTCCCAATGTATTGTACTGTGGCTTTTCTGCATACTGTGTGAACAGGTATCAATATAATGTGTAGTCTAGTTGTTCCCCTAGTGGTGGGGTGTGTGAACTACTGCTCAGCAATCAGCTGCACCTGTTTATCTTTCCTAAATAGCATAGAGGCTGGTGTTGCCTCCTCAGTTTTAGTCCGGCCTTTGAGCTGTGAGTATGTGTTTTTTGGGATTGAAAGCTGGTGGCTTTCTGCTATCTAGCGCTACTATGTAGGTTCTCTGATATTAGTAGAATTCTTCAGTTTCTTGTCATTAGGTGGCGGGAGCCCATCTTATTTTGCTATGGGCCCCTACGAGTTCTAGTTGCACTCATGTGGAAAATCCTTCTCAGTAAAATAAATCCCATCCCTAAATAGATTTCATACTATGCAGTTTACTACCCGCCATCACGTTATTCTTCTTCCAGGCTTAGTTCTACTTTAAAATTGTTATCGAGTTTGCAGCGTTTTTTTTTTTTTTTTTTTAGATCAATTCATCTCCGAGTCCACTTTTATACAAGTGCACCTGTCTCTGGTCAATAGTCACAGTTGGACAATTACCCGAATCTCTCTCACAAATAGACCAATCACGGCTACAAAATTGAACATGCCCACGGGTTTGTAAATACTCTCCTAAGCGCTTACGCCGCTTTTCCAGCAGTCCGCCGCAGCTCGTCTGCCCTAACATTTGCTGTTTACGCAGAGCTTTACGTTACATAATATCTCTCTTTGATATCATACCAGGGTTTTGGCTGCTCATCATAAAACCATACAGATTGCAGATAAAGGTTAAGCTAGATAGCACTGATTTCCTATAGCAAAAGCAGCATGTTTTCACAACTGAGGAGCTGGTCGCAAAAAAAATAACATGGCTCCTCGCAGCAAAAACAACACATCCCCTGAAAACACATTGGCGTCGGCTCTGGTGTGTTTTCACGAAGGCGCACTTGGATAAATATAAACAACACAAAGGCAGGAACCGGTGCCAGAACCAAGTGATGTATCTGCCAGTTTATGATCTGATATATCTGACATATTAGAGAAGAGTCTACATAGCTTGTGTCCTACTCCAGTAAAAAGTGCCGTACCCTGAATTTATCCTACTATCTATAGATTCCATCTGTACGTGTATTTGTTTTACTCCAGTTTATGTATACATATAAATATTAATCGACAAGGTATGGTACCCAATACCCTGTAGGAGCTGGATAGCGCTCAGATTTTTCAATCTTCCAACAAAACAGGATGCACTCTCTACTAATTATGGAGTGACTCTTTTATTGATAAAACAATAACATATAACTAAAAGTTTTTTCTACGCTTTTTTCCGCGTCCCGCCCGGTTCCCAGAATACGTAAAAGCTGTGTTAAACCTTTTTCTCTTTTAAAATGTTCTGCCCACAAATGTAAATTTAAGATAAAAAGTTTTAACACTTTCTACTAATAATGGGGTGCCTTTTTTTTTATAAAACATAACATAACTAAAAGTTTTTCTACGCGTTTTGCACGCGTCCTAGCCTGGTTCCTCAGGAATACTGTTAAAAGCTGTGTCTAAACCTTTTACATCTTAAAATGTTCTGCCCACAAATTTAAATTGTAAGATATAAAAGTTTTAGACACATACTCTCTACTATTAATGGAGTGCGTCTTTTATTGATAAAACAATAACCTATAACTAAAAGTTTCTCTACGCGTTTCGCGCGTGTCCTAGCCTGCTTCCTCAGGAGTGCTGTTACAAGCTGTGTCTAAACCTTTTACATCTTAAAATGTTCTGCCCACAAATTTAAATTGTAAGATATAAAAGGTTTAGACACACTCTCTACTAATTATGGAGTGACTCTTTTATTTATAAAACAATAACATATAACTAAAAGTTCCTCTACGCGTTTCGCACGCATCCTAGCGTGCTTCCTCAGGAGTACTGTTACAAGCTGTGTCTTAAACTTTTATATTTTAAAATTTACATTTGTGGCAGGACATTTTAGGATATAAAAGGTTTAGACGCAGCTTGTAACAGTACTCCTGAGGAAGCAGGCTAGGATGCGTGCGAAACGCGTAGAGCAAGTTTTAGTTATATGTTATTGTTTTATCAATAAAAGAGTCACTCCATAATTAGTAGTGAGTGCATCCTGATTTGTTGGAAGATTTTAAAATCTGAGCGCTATCCAGCTCTTACAGGGTATTGGGTCCCATACCTTGTCACTGAATATTTATATGTCTACCTCTCCTGTCGGATTGCACCAAAGAAAGAGTTCTTACTTTTATTACAGATTACTGGGCGTGTACGTCGCGTCCAGTACATCGTGTCTTTCGGGAGCTCACGCTAATACGCGCGTGCTCCCGCGGCGTGGGGGGCCGGCAGCCCGCCCGCCCCATAGACATGCATTACTTGCGGCGCATATTTGCCGCTGGTAATTGACTTGTCACTTATCTCCCCGCGCATACATTACGAACATATTGTACGAGCGGGGAGAGGAGGCGTAATCCATAGTTCCCTTGGAATTTGGATTCCGTAATGTTGGGCGACATCTCCCCTATTAGAGCGCAAAATACGCGGCGAAAGGTGCCAAAAATTCCCCTGTATGAAAAACCCTTTTTAAAATAGCAGGCACCCGGATTTGGCGGATGAATATGTACAACCAGCTCAGGGGAGCGTACATCTTAATTTTAGAGAACTTTTGCTTATAAAACTTCACTGCACAAGAACGGTGGCGCCTTTTTCTGCCCCCTTCCCCTATTTCTGTTTTTTTTTTTGTCTTTAAGGTATAAAGACGAGGATTCTGCACAATCATAAGTGTGCATTTACACGGCACAGAACAAATACCAGTCGGTTTATCTGACCGGTATTTGTCCGGTTTTTGTGGATGATAAGGAAATTATCTATATTGTATCATATATTATAACACATATTAATAGTAATAATATTTATTTGTAAAGTTGTACGTTTTTAATTTTTCTTGACAAAACTCTTCAACTAATCCCTGCCGAGTTGCACTTTTATGATTTAAATACCATAACTAAAAGTTGTCTCTACGCGTTTCGCGCGTAGCCTAGCCTCTCTTCAGTGCTGTTACAAGCTGTGTCAAACTTTACATTTAAAAGTCGCCCACAAATTTAAATTGTAACGTATAAGGTTTAGACCACCCTTCTAATTATGGAGCTCTTTATTTATAGAAACAATGAACATATAACTAAATTCTTACGCGTTTCGCACGCATCCACTGCTTCCTCAAGGAGTGTTTACAAGCTGTTCTTCAACTTTGGTATTTTAAAATTAATTGTGCAGACATTAGATATAAAAGGTTTAGACACAGCTTGTAAACAGTACCACCAGCCTGAGACAGCTGTTGATCGTGCGAGACCGTAGAGCAATTTTAGTTATATGTTATGTTGTATCGATAAAAGAGTCACTCCATAATTAGTACTGAGCATCCGATTGTGGAAGATTTTAAAATCTGAGCGCTATCCAGCTCTATACAGGGTATTGGGTCCATACCTTGTCATTAATTTTATATTAACCTCTCCTTTCGGATTGGGCAAAATTGAAGAGTGCTTCCTTTTATTCACATGATATACGCGCATGTACATACCGTCGCATGGTACATCGTGCTCTTTCGGGAGCTCATCTGCCTAAAAGCGCGTGCTCCACGGTGTGGGCCGACCGCCCGCTTCCCAGACGATGCATTACTCGGCGCTATTGCGTGTAATTGACGGCACTGTATCTCCGGCTAATGCATTGTATTGTACAGCAGAGATGGCTAATCCATATTCCATGCGATCTATGATAACCGTAATGTCTGGCGCACATCTCGCCCTATTAGAGCGCAAATACGGCACGAAAATGCGTGCCAATTTACCCTGATAACCATACTAGGTACAGAGCAGCCGTATGGCGATGAATTTACAACCACTCAGTACGTACATCTTAATTTTAGAGAACTTTTGCTTATAAAACTTCACTACACAAGAACGGTGGCGCCTTTTTCTGCCCCCTTCCCCTATTTCTGTTTTTTTTTGTCTTTGAGGTATAAAGACGAGGATTCTGCACAATCATAAGTGTGCATTTACACGGCACAGAACAAATACCAGTTTCTATCTGACCGTATTGTCTGTTCTTGTGGATATAGAAATTATCTGATATTGTATCATATTAAACACATATTAGTAATAATATCTAATATGTAAGTTGTAGTTTTAAGCTTGTCCATTGACAAAAACTCTTTTCTAAACAGTATCTCTCCCATAGTTAGACACTTTTGTCATTTATTTCCACTAAATATTCCAAGTGGGTAGAGATTATATCAGCTGTTTGACAACAGGAAGCTGACTAGTTCTGAGTGTGGACACACAGGAAACAGCTCTGTGTGGAGCCAGGAGATCAGGTGTCTAAAAGGGTGCTGCTTTTTTCAAGGCAGTCTTTGAGACCACATCCCTTTGGTCCTGCCTCTCACGGGTTTCAATATAAGGAAGGAAACATGGAGCAAGCACTGAGATTGGGAGGGAGGGAGAGCGACAAAGCACTGCAAAGGATCCTGGGACTTGTAGTTTTGTAGGGTAAAAAGAAACAGCCTGCACACATAGGAAATGCTGCCGCTCAGATGCAGAGAAGGGAGGCTTCATACAGCACGGAAAAAGTACAAATTAGCATAGAAAACATCACAGCGTGACTCGGGCAAATTGTGACTCGGGATTTTTGATTCAGCAGACAACCCCTTTAAGGTCTCTAGAATGTATTTGTTTAGCTCTTTTAATTTTATTAAAGGGGTTGTCTCACTACATCGATTCATCTTACCTCAGTCCTGTTTTCTTGGTTTCATTTTGAATTCAGGGGCGTGTTTACTGGCTTCTACTAGGCTGCAGTAGAAGCCAGGTCTGTAACCAATGCTGGCAGCCTGTCAGGGTAGCTCAAACAGGTCAGTAGCTATAGCGACCTGAGGAGCTGATGCAGCCCATACTACAGGGGATATCTAGGAATAGGTAGATAGATAGATCTTGCAAAGTGACTTGTTTTTGCAAGATCTTTAACATAAAAAGCAGCAATCCTTGTAGTGAGACAACCCCTTTAACTTAAACTTGTAATAAGTTATATTTTACAGACGAAGACGTATGACAGGAATACAAGAATATGTAAGGAATGAGAAGCTGGCATGCCACCAAGCATCTACGACCAACAACAATCCACTGCTTAGATGCTTTCAGCACTCAAGTGAAGGCCAACGATAATGTTGTCATCAATGAATTATTTATCCAAGCAGGAGGACATACCAGGTCACATAATAAGACAATCTAAATACCTTCCTTATGTAGGTTATTCACACAAAGGTAAAGTGCAAATCCGTATAAGACAGGTAAACGTAGCTCAGCACCACATCACAGTCCTGGAAGCACCTGTTTCTCCTGCATATTCACAGCTGACCGCCTCACGGTTCCCAGGCTCTCGGTCACGAGCCAAACAACATATCCATAACATAAGAGAATCGGAACCAGCGACTGGTGTAAAAATGCTGTAATTTATTAATCCATATGTGCTGAGGGTACACAAAAATACTGCAAAACCAACGCGTTTCAGGCGCTAAACATCGCCCTTGATCACGGTAACACTGTTACAAGCTATCTAACATGTTAAATAGGGAATATAAGGGAGGTACTCATAATATCACGTCATCTCCCTATTTATCTATGCATAATTTAAAAACATATATTTAAAACTTTTTACTTACAATTATCAAAACATATTTACCTAGTTATAGTCCTTATGTAATCTCAATAAATACCTTCCAATGCAGATTTTAATATATATAAGCCAAATAATTCCTGTAGTTGAGTCCTTGCGGCGCTCTAGTTTCTAACTCATAAATCCAAAAGGCTTCGCGCAAGCGCACTAGACGCTGCCAGTCCCCGCCATTGTGAGGGCATTCCACCTTCTCTTTTTGCATAGCAACGAAAGCTTTCTACTAGCCCTGCATGGGTTTCTACAAAGTGCTTGGCCACTCCTGAGTGACTAGTTTGTCCTTTTTTGATGCTCGCTAAATTTTTCGATATTCTTATTCTTAGTTTACGGATACTACTACCGACATATATTTTATCACATATAGTGCAATAAATCACATATACCATATGAGCTGTGTCACAATATTCCCTATTTTCCCTATTTAACATGCTAGATAGTTTGTAACAGTGTTACCATGATCAAGGGCGATGTTTAGCCTGAAACGCGTGGGTTTTATAGTGTTTTTGGGTCTCCTTTGCACATATGGATTAATAAATTACAGCATTTTTTGCACCAGTCGCTGGTTCCGATTCTCCTATGTTATGGATATATTCACACAAAGGTCCTGTATATTGCTAAATTTACTGTATCTGCAGAGCCTCTACCCATATAGGTTAGCGCATACATCTTTAACAACTCACTAACTAAACTACTCTACCTGTGTTTTCTGATTATTTCCAGTCCAACAAAATGTTCTTTTGATATAACATAGAAGTAACTTGGCCAATGTCCTGGTGGCAACATCTAAAATCGCCAACAAATCTGAGGACAAAAAATTTAGAGCCAAATTTTTGCTTTCAGGACAACTCATGGGGGCTTTGCCATATGTGCAAAACTACTCTCATCCATTATACTTAATATTACAGGTGAAGTCAGACAACATCCCATAGTCAACAACCAAGAAGTATAGTGAAATTAAAGGTACGGGGGTGAATTAACATTATTTAGGTTTTTTTTTTCAATTTTTAAGGACTATCTTTTTCTTCATCATATCCAGGACATCCAACGCTCATTTCTGGAAGTCGGAGAATTAGCCTGGCAGAGGTTTGGAGCTTTTGCTTAATAGCAGTTGAAGGGATGCCCATAGTGCTTAGTACTGGCAATATCTCTAGCTGGAAGTTCCAAGGTTTGTATCCACCTGAATCTCATAACCAGCAAACTGAGACCAATCAACATGGTACATTTGGAAATAATGGAATCTCGAATGAAGAAAAGCTGAAATCAGAGCTTAGTTGTCCAACAATATCAGATAAGGGACTTCCACCACTCTCACAAAATTACCTGTTTGTACTTCATGTATACTTTGTAATTTATATGAATTTTGTGCTGATCATGCATAGGTGGAAAAAAAGAATTGGCCAAAAATATTGTTTTGGGCTAGCCTTACAAAGTGTATGAGACCCATGAGTGTCCTAAAACAGTGCAGAGACCCAAAGTTGTCATGTAGACACTATTATAAGTTTTTGAGTCAAATTGGATCAGTTCAAAAGTATAAACTAGGCTATTTCCGAAACAAGTTCAAAATTTCATCCCTATGTTTTTATGATACCATTCAGTCTACCATCAATGATACAACAGGACTTCAATATTTTTTCTTAATCTACCTCTGCTGCAGTGCCATGCCTATATATACATTTATCACCTGTATTGATGAACCTGGGCTAGAAGTTGAATTCTGTGGTCACTAATACAACTGCATAACACCACTACTGTCTTCTTACAAAGAATTGACTTGACCTGTGGGTAACATCCTAATTTTTTATCTTTTTGGTTTCTGGTTCTTCCTCAATACTCATGTTGCATTTGAGATGCCCAAAGTTCTGACGTGCTGGCACGGTACAGTACTGAGGACATCTGGCTTTGTAAATGGTGGCACACTTGAGACAAAGGCACTGTTCACATCAATATAGTGGCTTCTGCTTATGATACCGGTGTCAAAATCATGGTCCGAGGGCCAAATTTAGCCCACCACACTCTTTTATTTGGCTCCCGAGAGCTCACACACAGGTGGTGAGCAACTCACAGATGGTGGCACAGCTCTGACGGCCCTACCAACGCACCTAGCCACCCTCCAATGGCCCTTCAAGGGCAACCACAATGTTTATGTAGGCCACGGTGAAAATGAGTTTGACACCCCTGGTTTATGATGTAGCCCACAATAATGTGTCTCATCTGCTGCATGACACCAGCAGCATCTAACAAACCCCTGATATGTTAAAGTGGGGTTTGTCAGGTTCCACCAAGGTGTCCACTATGTTGTCAGTCAAATAACAGAATCCGCAATGTCTCCAATACTCCAGAGAGTAACCAATAGGTTTTCATCCCCTCTCTCACTTCCACTGGATCACCAGAGCTAGAAATCTCCTGAATAGATCACCACAGACTGTACCAGTATCACCAGTTATAGAATACTGAATGAGCCACTGCCAACGACATAGCACTGGGATGGCATCTGTATCACTCTTTCCTATTCCACTGACGTTAAAGGGGTTGACCAAGCTAGACAACCATTTACACATCCGTAGTCCCACCCAAGCAAAGTTTTGTTGGCCTATATTCTACTACTCTTAATCCACTACTTCAATTTTTTTTTGGGGGAATAGCAATGGATAGGTTAGCTAATGTTTAGTTTGGGGTAGAACAAAATTCAGTCCTCCCCTGGTAGTGCCCTAACGCAAGTGCACTAACACTCTTTGGGTTGCGTCCCATTGGAGGACAGACCCCATCGGTCGGGGTGAACGTACTGTATTTTTAAAACGGCTTAAGACCAAGCAAAAAAGGGGGAGGGGGCTGCGGATGGCGCGAGGGAGACAGAAAAAAAAATGAAGAAAAAGAAGTGATACATAATATTGGGTACCAATATAATCACTTCTAATAAAAAAAAATATAATCTCCTAGATCAATCATAAGACAAGGGGTGGAGTTAATGGGATGTAAATTATAAAGTGTCTTAAAAAAAGTGATATTAAAAAATATGTATCTTATGCCTCATTAATATCCTTTTCCGTTATATAAGAAAATTTTTATTTTGATTGTACCAGTCTAATAGATCCCTTTTAAATTTGCTGGTGTGGACAGCGTATTTCATTGGGTCTTTTTCTGCTCACAGTGTTTGACCTTTGTACCCCTGTTTTGCCATTCCATTATTCAAAAAAAGATTGAATCCTACTCCCCCACCTACAGACATACTGATACTATAAAATAATGCACTTATTATACCCCAGTATGGGGCCCGATAATTGTGAAGTCTGTGGTAAAGTGACTAACAATAAAATAGAGAACTAAATTTGGGCATCCCGAGCGTTAAGGGAGTCAGCTCGACTATATAAAAAAAAGGGTTGCTGTGCATTGGAGTTTTTTTTCCGGTGGGGGAGGGATGCGCCCAGCACCCCCCCCCTTTCTGTGTCATGGGAATTGGGGGTACAAGGTCCCGGGGGGGCCCCATTTCACTTGTGCGGAACATGCATCGATAACATTGTAACAAAGCAAGTATCTTCTATTCTATTATGTAATAAACCTTTCATTTTTTATATATATTTTTTATTTAATTAATTTTCTTGCCCCAAATAATCACCCCTTACAAACTAAAAAAAATTTTCCCATAAAGGGGAAGATCCCTCCTTAGGGAGAGCGCCTAACGTGGGGAGCTCAAATTGCCATCAAAGGGGTGAGCTGGCTTGGCTAAATATCCCTTTTGCTTTCCAAAACCCAGGGGGTCAAAAGAAAATTTGGGTTTTTTGTTACATGCATAGAGGGCCCCCTTTGATTTCTCGCCCCTTTTCCCAAAAAAATGCCTTTGAAAATTTTTTCCATGTACAGCCCATGTCCCCATTTACCGCACCGTCAGGTTTTCCTCCATATAAAAGTGTCAGCAAAGTGCCCAATGTAAAACAAAAAATGGCAGCTGAGCACCCCTTCAATAACATGTCCACTAATTTGACTTTTTCTAACCGAGGTCGGAGCAACGGATACCTTACACAATTCGAGTAACTCCTGTTTTAATAGACGTCCATATGCAGCAATAGCCAATATCTTATGGTTGGGCTTGAATCATGCGTTTTTCTCTAAAATGTGATGATATTTGATCCCTATCCTGAGGACCATTAATCAATAAAAGGGAAAGAAAGGAACCGAAAACCCTTTACTTTTAATAAAGGATAAATATTAATTCACATCATGGGGTTCAAAGGAAATTTAGGGGCGTTTGGACCAGCTCCTTCCTCAGGCTATAAGACATAATAACGAGAGCAATATATTCTTGGAGCTAGCTGACAGGTAACTATCAAGCATACATGTATGTTACATCTGTGTAAAGGGTATTGAACATGTATTCAGGTTACATTTGCATCCATATACGTAAAACTGGTAACTTGTACAAATCCCCCAATAGGTTAAAGCATATTAATTGCTTAACTAAAATAATCAAATACAAGGAAAAGCTTCCTTCACAGCATGAGAATTTTCAAGTCGGAATCCATGTGGGTTCTGACTCGAAATACTCGTCTAGAACTGAAAATAAACCATCGCCATTGATCTCAATAGAAAATACACCTTGTAGTTCATATAACACGTATTTTCAGAGGTCGGTTTAAAAATGAAATGTGAACACGTTCTCTGTTTGGGGTCCCCCCCGGGGGGAGGTCCGGGCCCCTACCTTTTTCCCACTACACCCTCGGTCTGGGTCACTCATAGCTCACACGGCTTTTTCCTACCACCCTTTTGCTGAGTACCAACTCTTCACTCCGGCCCAGATTTACCTTCTCTCCCCCAGATCCCTGACTGTCTGTTTCCATTCCCCCTTTTCTCCTCCCCTCTCCTAAAACAAACATTGAGAAAAAATGAATTTTTTCATCCTCCCCCCGTCCCCCCCACCCTTCCCCCGATCTCTCTATCAAAGTTAATGGGCTAATCCTCACCTGAAGCCCTTTCCTGGATAACCCTTGACTCCCAAACTGTCCTTCAAACCGCACATCCAACCTCACCTCCCGCCGCCTCCACCTAAAAAAATCTCCCAAATCCGCTCATTCCTTAACTTTGATAACACAAAAATGCTGGTCCATTTCCTTGTTTTTTCCCGCCTAGACTACTGCAACATCCTTCTGTGCCTCCCCGCTAGCACCCTCGCTCCCCTCCAATCCATCCTTAACTCTGCTGCCCGTCTGATTCACCTCTCTCCTCGCTACTCCTCTGCCTCTCCCCTCTGCCAATCCCTTCACTGGCTGCCCATTGCCCAGTGAATGCAGTTCAAGTTACTAACCATGACCTACAAGGCTCTCCATAACCTCTCCCCTCCATATCTCTAGATATCTCCCCTCACGCAACCTCCGCTCCTCACAGGACCTTGTCCTCTGCTCTCCTCTTATCACCTCCTCACACAACCGTCTCCAAGACTTCTCCCGTGCTTCCCCCATACTCTGGAACTCACTGCCCCAACACATCAGAATCTCCCCCACTCTCACCAGCCTCAAACGTAACCTGAAAACCCATCTCTTCAGGAGCCTATGACCAACATTAACAGTGTTGCACTACTCCACCCCACAAACATGTCTGCCCCTCACCTTCTGTCTCTTCACCCCTTCCCTGTAGATTGTAAGCCCTCATGGGCAGGGTCCTCTCTCCTTCTGTACCAGTTGTTAGTCACTTATTGTCACTTTGTAATTGTTTGACCAATGTTATTTATGTACCCGCCTCAAATGTACAGCGCCCTGGAATCAAGGGTGCTCTAAAATAAATAATAATAATATTGGGTGTCAATGGGGATGGCGGAAAACCTTGTGTAAACTGTGCCCAAAACACTTGTATCTGGTTTTTAATATTGATCTGTGCCCAAAATCACATAGGAATGAACGGGACTGTAAACCACGAGTAAAAAAAACCAACTTTAAATCCACATGGAATAAGTATGTAAAATACTTGTTGAAAACGTGTCGAACGACGCGGTTTTCAGCGGCAGAATCTGAGTAAATTTCACTTGCCGTGTGAATGTCTCCTAAGTGAAATACTAGCGAAAGCTATACATGCGCAGATAGAACGAAAGATTGTCTGCACAGGAAGATGTAAACCAACAATTCAGCAGAATTACTCCAGCCCGCAATGATTTAATACACACCCCAGATACAGCAACCAAAATCCTCCTAATATTAGAAGAAAATAAAACATGCAAAACAAACTTTCTTATGAGTAACTGATAAAAAAAACAACATGAATAAAAAGGCAGTGGTACAACATGTAACATAACAGGTAGGTAACCAAACCCTATGTTACCATAAAAGATAAGAGGTGAGTATATCATAAAAGTACAAATACCCCTAAGGGAATAACCAAATATACACAAACAACCTCAAGCAAAAAGTATTATAACAACATAGCAAATATGGAAGAATACAGACCCCGTGCATGCACAGGAAGCAACCCCAATGTGGATTTCCCCGCTGGTTTTCACCTGTTTTTTTCATCTATAAGCCCCGTTTACACGGCAGAGGACAAATACCGGTTGGTTTATCCGAACGGTATTTATCCGGTTTGTGTGCCGGGGGGGGCGGCTTTTCTCCGCGATGAGAGGAGAACAGCCCTCCCCCTTACCATTCACATGTTCATATTCCGTCCGAAAACCAGACGGAAGAATGAACATGCACAATGTTTTTCGGGTGGAAAACCCGTGCAGTGGGGACTGCTGCACGGGTTTTCCACAGCGGCCCGGTGTGTTCGTTTGCGGCCAGTTTTTCAGACGGTCTATAAAACCGCAAACCGTCTGAAAAACCGGCCGCAAACCCGTGCCGTGGGGATATGCCCTAAGGAGTGATTTGGTTGCTGTTTTTGGGGATGGTTTACTTATCTTTAGTTTCCCTTTTTGTAGTTTTGGTTATTGACCATATTTAGTAATTGACCAGATATAGTAATCATCTATTATACACAGGCTACCATTTGCAAAATTGACAACTATGACTAATAGGGGAGCTGCATGTAACTCCACAGTTGTTGAGCCAACCAGTGGCATAAACATGAATGAGCCAACCAGTGGCATACACATGAATGAGCCAACCAGTGCCATACACATGAATGAGCCAACCAGTGGCATACACATGAGTGAATGAGCCAACCAGTGGCATACACATGAGTGAGCCAACCAGTGGCATACACATGAATGAGCCAACCAGTGGCATACACATGAATGAGCCAACCAGTGGCATACACATGAATGAGCCAACCAGTGATATACACATGAATGAGCCAACCAGTGGCATACACATGAGTGAATGAGCCAACCAGTGGCATACGCATGAGTGAATGAGCCAACCAATGGCATACACATGAGTGAATGAGCCAACCAGTGGCATACACATGAGTGAATGAGCCAACCAGTGGCATACACATGAGTGAATGAGCCAACCAGTGGCATACACATGAATGAGCCAACCAGTGGCATACACATGAGTGAAAGAGCCAACCAGTGGCATACACATGAATGAGCCAACCAGTGGCATACGCATGAGTGAATGAGCCAACCGGTGGCATACACATGAATGAATGAGCCAACTAGTGGCATACACATGGTGAATGAGCCAACCAGTGGCTACACATGAGTGAATAGCCAAACCCGTGCATACACGAATGAGCCCAACCAGTGGCATACCATGAGTGAATGAGCCAACCGGTGGCATACACATGAATGAATGAGCCAACTAGTGGCATACACATGAGTGAATGAGCCAACCAGTGGCATACACATGAGTGAATGAGCCAACCAGTGGCATACACATGAGTGAATGAGCCAACCAGTGGTATACACATGGGTGAATGGATCTGGGCTCCACCACCACAACAGGTAACCATATACACTGTCGCCAACATCTTCAATGCTCCTGAGTCCTTTCAGATTTGGGCAGCACAGTTGCACTGGTTCCCGACACCATACAGCCCCCAAATTTCACGTACACTCAGAATGGTGGAGGATGAAGCCAAGAGCAAGAAGCTGTAAAAATGGCCTGGTCCTGGGTCTGAATTTTTTTTGCTCTAGTGCAGGATCTGTATTTATTTTGGGGTCTGATCTGGAGTCTGATTTGTTTAGGAGGTGTGGTCTGGGGGCAGCTATTCAGCAGAGTCACCTATCAGATGAGTAAGCCAGTGTGGACCATAGTGCAGAGATACAAAGAGCCTGACAAGTACAGCTAGCTTCAGCGTCCTCCCTTCTCAGGCCCTGCCTCTTATTAGAAGTACAGGAGAATGGATTGTGGCTACTGCCCTGGCCACTTAGCTTGACAGAAGGCTACTGGGAATCTAACAGATACTGGAGAAGGACGGCAGCAGTAAGCTTCTCCGGATCATCTTTACCTCCAATTAAAATTGTGGCCTTGTGGGCAACTTAAGTTCAGGTAATGGCACTAGGTACATGGCTCAAAAGAAACAGGTTAAACCGGTTGACCGGACACATTTCCCTTTACCTAATTACATGCAAGTTTGAACACTATAAGATTATTTCGCACTCGGTTATTGTATTAATTTTTTTGCCTTTTTTCCTAGATAAATTAGGCTTTATTTATGTAATTTTACGTTACATATTTTTAATAATCTGATGAAAAATAGTAAAAAAAGGATTGTTTTTCCCATTTTTTATTTATATAACAGCAAAAGTGGCCCTAAAATAAGATTTGTAATTGTGCCACTTTTCCACCATGGATGTTTAAATATATTGGCCACCAGCCGGGAAGCAAGAAGCCTAGAGGCCATTCTGTATATACAGCGCTCATTAAATTTTATGTGGTCTTTGTGCAGTTTTACATCAGCTGCTTAATGACAGGAAGTTCAGTAGTTCTATGTGCCTGGACACACAGAAAATAGCTTTGTGTCAAGCCCAGGCGATCATGTGGCAAAAGATTATGGCTTTTTACAGGGCAGCCTTTTAAGCCACACCCACCCCTTTGGTCCTGCCTGAGGTTAGAAGGGAGGAAACTAGACAAAGTACAGCAAAGGATCCTGAAGTGTGTAGTTTTACAGGACAAAGGAAAACAGCTATCAAACAGGAAATGCTGCTACTCACCTGCAGAGAAGGGAGGATTTATATAGCAGAAGAAAAGCACAATTTAGCAAATAAAGCACCAGGGAGATAAATGAAGACTTAGAAAAGCCATTTAAGTTTGTTTTTTTCTTGGTTGGAAGGACAACCAACTCAAGAAGCCATAATCAAGAAGCCTGGAGGCCATTCTATATATACAGCGCTCATTAAATTTTATGTGGTCTTTTTGCAGTTCTACTTAAGGACAGAAAGTTCAGTAGTTCTATGTGCCTGGACAAACAGAAAATAGCTTTGTGTCAAGCCCAGGAGATCAGGTGGCCAAAAAATATGACTTTTTACAGGGCAGCCTTTGAAGCCACACCCACCCCTTTGGTCCTGCCTCCCAAGGGGCATGCACTAAGCCTGAGGTTGGAAGGGAGGAAACTAGACAAAGTACAGCAAAGGATCCTGAGGGGTGTAGATGTACGGGACACCGGACAACAACGATCCAACAGGAAATGCTGCTGCTCACCTGCAGAGACGGGACGCTTCTATACCAGAGAAAAAGCAGGAGAAAGAATGAAGACTTAGAAGCCATTTAAATAGTTTTTTTTGTTGGTTGGAGGGACAGCCAACTTAAGAAAGCATAATCAACTATCTAAGGGCTATGGGGAGAAATCCTCAACCTGCAAAATCATTGACAATGAATTATTGTGGACATCTTGATGACATGCTTCAATAAATGTCACTGCTGGTCAGCAGCGCTACTGCACCAATGGATGCTATAGCCACCCGATGGAAGCCGTGCCAGGTGACTGCAAACTGGCAGCTGTCTGTGATAAGTAAATTAGTGATGTGTCAAGTTACAAATCAATACTGCTGGCGGATTGAAGAACATTTGTAGATAGTGTACAATGTATAATCGATAAAGTCCTAATAACATATATAACAGTCTCATCACATCGCCGCTGCTTGTATAATGCATTACATTAAAAGAGGCTACATTAAAAGCAGCTAATGTTTAACTTTTATGCTTTACCGGATATGTCTCATATAAAAACTGGCATATAAAGATAAAAAATATTTGCCTTTAAAACTGTCATTTGTAATGCAATGTATCTTTAGGCTGAATATTGCTGTCAGAGTCCCCATATTTCTAGGTAATAGGAGCTATAATGGGGTTAATTGGTATATAATAGAATATTTTCAGCTGAAATGAGCATAAGTGGCCATTTTTCCTAACAAAATTACTCAGAAATCTTGCAATTCAGGTGGCTGGAGCAGCGGGATGATGTTGACTAAGTGCAAGAGTTAGAAGGCCAATTGTAATATGGAGCCATTGAGCGAAGAATGATCGCCGGAATACTTGCTTACAGTATATACTACTTTGTGAGTAAATGTGGCCAGCTTGTGACATCGACTAGCAAGGTTTTCTGGAGACTGACTAAAAAAGATGAGATCCAGGTATGCTCATTTACCTGTTAAAGAGGTTAAAAAATAGTAAAAATAGTTGAACCACTATTAACAATGTTGACTTACCAGTAAATTAGTTGACCTACTATTAAAGGGGTTGACCAATCAGTAAAGTAGTTCACCCACTATTAAAGGGGTAGACCAACCAGTAAAGTAGTTGACCTACTATTAAAGGAGTGAACTCACCAGTAAAGTAGTTGATCCACCATTAAAGGGATTGACCCACCAATAAAGTAGTTGACCTACTATTAAAGGGGTTGACCTGCCAGTAAAGTAGTTGACCCATTATTAAAGGGATTGATCCACTAGTAAAGTAGTTGATCCAACATTAGAGGGATTGACCCACCAATAAAGTAGTTGACGTACTTTTAACAGGGTTGACCCACCAGTACAGTTGTTAACCCACCACTAAAGGGTTTGACCCACCAATAAAGTACTTGACCTACTACTAACAGAGTTGACTCACCAGTAAAGTAGATGACCCACTATTAAAGGGGTTGACCTGCCAGTAAAGTAGTTGACCCATTATTAAAGGGAATGACCCACCAGTAAAGTAGTTTATCCAACATTAAAGGGATTGACCCACTAGTAAAGTAGTTGATCTAACATTAAAGGGATTGACCTACCAATAAAGAAGTTGACCGACTATTAAAGGGATTCACCAACTAATAAAGTAGTTGACGTACTATTATTGGGGTTGACTCATCAGTAAAGTAGTTAACCCACTATTAAAGGGGTTGACCCACCAATAAAATAGTTGACCCACCAGTAAAGTATTTGACCCACTATAAAAGGGATTGACCCACCAGCAAAGTAGTTGACCAATTATTAAAGGGATTGATCCACCAGCAAAGTAGTTGACCCACCAGTAAAGTAGTTGACCCACTATAAAACGAATTGACCCACCAGCAAAGTAGTTGACCCATTATTAAAGGGATTGACCCACCAGCAAAGTAGTTGACCCACCATTAGAGGGGTTGACCTGTCAGTAAAGTAGTTGACCCACTATTTAAAAGGTTTACCCACCAATAACATAGATGGTGAAACATGTATGATCTTGAGGATGGTAAAACCCCGAATTCCCAGAATGAATGGAGCAGAGGTCACACATACTCATTGCTACTCTATTCATAGTCTATGGGACTGCCAATGATAGGTCGATGCTATGCTGGTCTATCTCCATCTGTCCCATAGATAGTTACCGAAGGGGTAGTGTTCACGTGTAACTACCAATCCATTGAGACAATGTGTTCTATATATGTAAATAAAACATATTTTTGGTAGGAAAACTGCTTTAAACAGGGTCATTTATTTTAAAAGTCCAACCTCAAAGCTCCTTTGATGTTACAGATGGATTCCGGGTGGATGGCAGCCCATACTTGTATTGCTAAGATGGTGGCACAGACCAGGCCTGCAGAACTGGGCCGAACTACTCCAGGTCACCCATAGGTTTTTCCTTGCTATGAAAATTGGATTATTTCGACACAGCTATACCTTCTTGGCAATGAGTCCCAATAATTTGTCGCTCATTTAAATAATCAAGATTTATTTGTCCACCCTGGATTAAACACCCAATGTTCTGATTAAATCCTTAAATGTTTCTTTTTATCGCCCATTTTACAAAGTCATCCCAAAAATTTTTCCGCCCCCAAAAATCTTCACAGCAACTACTAACTGTTCAGCTGATTAGTTTTGTAGCTACTCCGCTCACTCACCTGTGCTCTTATAAAGTCCACACACTCTCCACACTGCTGTTTTCAGATAAAAGAGGTCCTGTAGTTAAGCTGCCTATTCGAAAGCAGGTTACTCAACCTCCTAATGGTTCGGCCACAAAGATTGGAGATTCCATGAAGATGCACCTATCTCCGTTCTTGTCTATGAGAATCTCGATGACAACAGAGCGAGTGCAACCATGTAAATAAATGGAGCGTGCCGCATATAAATGGCCGGCTCAATACATTGCTGCTGCACCGTGCTTCGATCTTTTGCAGGCCGACAGAAAACCTTTGGTGGGCTTCAAGCAGACTGTGGTCTATATGCTCTCCAGGCCTGGCTTAGATAGTGTGTGCTCCCTTGGTCTTCCTCCTCAACAATTTTCAGTATGCCCTCATAACAGCTGAAGAGCTTCAGGTTGCCAACAACTGTGTATTGTTTTCAAATGATTTCTGGCCTTCCACCATTTTCGAGTCTCCATCTCCATCCTCTGCTTGGCTGAAGAGCTTCAGGTTGCCAACAACTGTGTATTGGATACAAATGATTTCTGGCCTTCCACCATTTTTGAGTCTCCATCTCCATCCTCTGCTTGGCTGAAGAGCTTCAGGTTGCCAACAACTGTGTATTGGATTCAAATGATTTCTGGCCTTCCACCATTTTTGAGTCTCCATCTCCATCCTCTGCTTGGCTTAAGAGCTTCAGGTTGACAACAAACTGTGTATTGGATACAAATGATTTCTGGCCTTCCACCATTTTCGAGTCTCCATCTCCATCCTCTGCTTGGCTGAAGAGCTTCAGGTTGCCAACAACTGTGTATTGGATACAAATGATTTCTGGCCTTCCACCATTTTTGAGTCTCCATCTCCATCCTCTGCTTGGCTGAAGAGCTTCAGGTTGCCAACAACTGTGTATTGGATACAAATGATTTCTGGCCTTCCACCATTTTTGAGTCTCCATCTCCATCCTCTGCTTGGCTTTATAACCCAGGACCTGCCCAGTTATTTAGGAAATATAACATTTGGGTAGTGTACCGTATGGTGGTATTACTATGGCACTGTCTGACCTTATTGTTTCTATGTTGAACTTCTTGTGCAAACTGACCCCTATTTATTTGAACGGGTTTACATTTTTCACACCATATATTTCAAATCCGTGGTGCAGAAAAAAAAAAAATGGACATGTCCTTTCTTTGAAGCGGATTCTGCTCGAATTCACTTCGGGCAGGAGTAATGCATCCAATTACTATACAAAAACTTGTGCAAAGATGAAATCCTTGGCAGAAATCCAAGGTATCGCCTTGGATTTCTGCCAACCATTATGTTATATTTTTTCAAATAGGAAAAACCCGACATGTGAACCTACCCCCGGAGTCCAAAACAGATGGAGCCTCACACAGTATTTTGCCTAAAGGCCTCCAAAGACCTTGATCCAATCTTGGAAAAGTTGTCCCATCAGGAGTAGCCTTGTCCATGTGCCCTGTGTGGGGGTTCTTTGTACTGGTTCCGCATGAAAAATATGTGGCTGGCATCAACTGCCCTCAGCAATAACAGCTAATTGCTGCAATGGATGCTGTGTGTAAGGGGGAACCCTACCCCATCATAGTAATAACTGTGCAGCTGTTCACAGCGGCTGACCTCCAGGGAACGATATTAACTCCTTAATATACCCCAGACCATGAGGTTATAACTCCCACTTTTATTCTAAGACCTCTAAGCTATTAAATATTAAAGGGGTTCTCTCACTACAAGGATTGGATTTATGTTAAGGATCTTTCAAAACAAAAAGTCACTTTGCAATATGTGTCCATTAACAGTGTCCTACCTATTCCTAGATATCCCCTCTTGTATGGGCTGCACCAGCTCCTCAGGTCGCTATAGCTACAGACCTGTTCAATCTCTCATGATAGGCTGCAAGCACTGGTTGCTATAGCTACAGACCTGGCTTCTACTGCAGCCTAGTGGGAGCCAGTAAACACGCCCCTGAATTCAAAATTAAACCAAGAAAACAGGATGGAGGTAAGATGAATAAGTGTAGTGAGACATCCCCTTTAACCCCTCTTCTAGCCTAGACCAAAAGGAAATAGCCCCCTTTTCCTTCAGGTGCTAACATTTGACATTTTTTCCAGGAGTGCTTTAACAGGTTATGGTTTATTAGGGGTGTCGCTTATTAAGGGGTGGCGTTTGTTGGGCAGCATTTTCCAAACTATATTTTTTTTCGGGCTATTCCCTGTATATTGTCCTCAAGACCTTACAGTGGATAAAGAATAGTGGAAAGGGATTGCCCATCACTGTGATCTTGGACTTTAGACCCTAGCCCAAACCCTATTACTCAGACACTGATATTTAGGGCCACATGAATGAAAAATGTTTAGGTCTAAAACTCACTTTTTTGGCCATAGGTTACTAGTGAGTTTTAGACCTAAACAGTTTTCATACATGTGGCCCTTAGTTTCCATAACTTGAACTCCATGATAGAGACATAGTAGACCCTAAAATTTTGACCTCCAACTCCACAATACATACCCCATACTAGATCCCAAAATTTATATCCTATATCATACCCCACACTAAACTCCAACTTACAGCCCCCCAGATCTCTGGAGCGAGGAGAAGTAAGAAATGTATTAATACCAGCCAAAAAAAAATTAATTTTTTTTTAAAAAAGGCCCCTCCATTAATGGAATAAATATCTGTTGGCATTGCCCTTAAAAAAATGGGGACAATTCAAGAAAATTCTTGAATATAGACCACAAAAAAAGGAGGTATTACACTAGACCACCAGGGCAAGTGCCATTAACCACTTAAAGACCTCAGGCCACCAGAAAGTTAGTATGGTTTATATTTTTATTTTATGTTGTCTCAACCCGGGTGCATCCTGTTTTCCGGGAAATATATTTGTTGACATTGTCTTTAAAAATGGGAACAGTCCAAGAAAATTTTCTAAAATATGAACTGACTCCTAGACCACAAAGAAAGGGGGTACTACCCTAGACCACCAGGGCTAATCACATTAACCACTTCCATCATGTCCGTCATCTTAACAGAAAAAATAGTGCAGCATGTTCAAAGGTCCCCATTAAAGTCAATGGGATTGTTAGGGGCCGCTTGTGTCCCACATGTAACTGACCTGGCTCTGCATCTAATGCAGATGTGAATCAGGTTTCATAGGGAACATGAACCCGCTCCTAGACCACAAAGAAAGGGGGCACTACTCTAGACCACCAGGGCTAATCACATTAAGCAATTCCATCATGTCCATCGTCTTAACGGAAAAATAGTGCAGCATGTTCAGACTCAAAGGACCCCATTGAAGTCAATGGGATTGTTGGGGGTTGTTGGTGTCCGTCATGTAGCTGATCTGGCTCCACATCTAATGCAGATGTGAATCAGGCTTCATAGGGAATATGAACCCACTCCTAGACCACAAAGAAAGGAAGTGCTACACTAGACCACCAGGGCTAATAACATTAACCACTTAACTACCTCAGACCACCAGGAAAGTTAGTATTTTTTATTATTATTATTTCATGTTATTTTATGTCTAAACCTGGCTGCATCCTGTTCTCTGGGGCCATAACAGACAATTTAAAGAAAAAAATTGCTCCTGCATTTGTGGAAAATTGCCTTTAAAAATGGGGACAGTCCAAGACAATTTTCTAAAATATAAACCACTCCTAGGCAACAATAAAAGGGTACTACACTAGACCTCCAGGGCTATTCGCATTAACCACTTAACTACCTCAGACCACCAGGAAAGTTAGTATTTTTTTTAAATGATATTTCATTATTTTATTATTCCTGTTATTTTATTATTATCGCCCGGAGAACATCCTGTTCCTCGGGGCCCTAACAGACAATTTTAAAAAAAAATTGCTCCTGCATTGGTGGAAAATTGGCTTTAAAAATGGGGACAGACCATTTTCTAAAATATGAACCACTCCTAGGCAACAAAAAAATGGTACTACACTAGACCTCCAGGGCTAATCGCATTAACCACTTAACAATCTCAGGCCACCATTTATGACATGTATTGTTGTTGTTGTCTTAACCTGGGTGCATCCTGTTCTCCAGCGCAGTTTAAAATACTGCATAATATATGTTATACATAATACAGAGCTGTCTATAAATACAGTGGGTATATTGTTTATGTTGAATGTAGAGTCATTTGAGTCAATTGCACATTAACATAACCTAGAAGGCTAGAATTATCTTATAAAGAATAAGATCACATGAAACAATGGGACCTGTCCTGAAAATTCAGGTCGTATATTCACCACAAAGGACAATATCCCGCAGAACCTCACAAGAGCCTAAACTATACATCTGTAAACAAAGGGAAAACTTCTCAGAATGGAAACCTTCCATGTACATCTAACGAGGCATAATTATTATCATTTATTTATAATGTGCTGGCATAATTTATTGAGCTTAACCACATAGAAAATAATATAATATACCCGAAACAGATACTCCTACGCTGCGAAAACAGTGGATAGAAGGCGGATTTCCTTAAAAGGCGACGGCAAACCATGGCTACATATAGCACACATGTCCGCCCACGATGGATGTATAAAAGTTCACACCATAGACCAGGGCATCAAACAGCACTCACTGTAGTCATACTGTACTGGCTTAAAGGGAATGCTAAAGGTTCGTCTAAAGATGTAGCAGAGCTGAGTTGGTGCAAGTCATGGTGGTGTCATATGTAGCCATGGTTTGCCTTCTCCATTTAAGGAAATGCATCTTCTATCCAATATATATATATAGTGGATAGAGGATGGATTTCCTTAATATCTATCTATCTATCTATCTATCTATCTATCTATCTATCTATCGGCCTTAGGGAATATATATATATATAATATATATATATATATATATAATATATATTTATATATATATAACAGTCATATGAAAAAAGTTTGGGCACCCCTATAATCTTAATCATTTTTAGTTCTAAATATTTGGGTGTTTGCAACAGCCATTTCAATTTGATATATCTAATAACTGATGGACACAGTAATATTTCCGGATTGAAATGAGGTTTATGTACTAACACAAATGTGCAATATTAGTTATTAGATATATCAAATTGAAATGGCTGTTGCAAGTACCCAAATATTTAGAACTAAAAATGATTTAGATTAATATGGGTGCCCAAACTTTTTCATATGACTGTATATATATATATATATTTTGTGACGATCCACTCTCGTCTGGACGCCATATTGGACCGTCCTGGGGGAATCACGCTTAGCTCCGGGGATCGTCGTCCTTGGTAGAACGATGAATGGCGTTTCCGGGTAGGACACTCTGACACCAGAATGCTTTTAACTGGCCTCAGCCAGCTTTATAAGCAAGGATACGAACTACAGAAAACAAATCATAAACATAATCCTCGGTCGTCTAGCCACTAACTCACATAGAGACCCTGTCTATCTGTGGTCTGTACCTACTGTCCTGCACCACAACAATAACAGTATCCTTACTGTAACTTATTGGCTTCCTTCCAGCCTCCGGGGGACCAGAGCTCTCCCCAGCTCCTCTGCTTCACTGCCAGCTAGCAGACCATGCCCCCCTGATCACCTGGAGAGACAGACTTTTTATAGGCCTGGTAAATCCTGGAACTGGAACCAAACCTGGCCTGGAACATGGGGACGGCCTCCCACCTAACACTGTGACCGTCCCTGGAAGCAACCCAACACAAGCCGCATAGCAGTCATACTAGTTACACATGTCAGTAACCTACAGTTACTGACGCTAAGTGGTTTCGGTGTCACGTCGGCAGCAGATCTCCTGCTGTGCGCCACCAAGTGGCAGAACCCTGTGACCACATGTGGTCACTGCCACAATATATATATATATATATAAAAAAAATATGGATAAAAATATATATATATATATATATATATATATATATATATATATATAATATATATATATATATATGCCCTAAGGCTATAGATAGATAGATAGATAGATAGATAGATATGTGTGCATATAATAATGGTCAACAACGACAACCCTGGTGGATTTTGGTGGTTTATGTATTTCCAAATAGCGCAGCATGCTCAGAACCAAAGGACCCCATTGAGGTCAATCTGGGATCGTTGGGCGCCATTGTTGTCCGCCATGTAACTGATCCCGCTCCGCATCCAATGCAGATATGAATCAGACTTCATAGGGAATATGGATGCAGGTGGTCCATATGGTACTACCCCACTACCCCTTTAATAAATACAAGCCTCAGATATGAACACTGGTATACCAACACAGAGGCACAACGAATACATATATTTTACTTAGAAGCATTGGGCATTGTCTTTTCATTATAAGTTCCATTTAATAATGTATTTTCCATGTATGCATAGTCTGTGCATGGGTATTGGTTCCATTTTTTATCATCTATTTTTCTGTAATAAAAAGAGGATCAAAGGATTTCCCCAGCAATTGTTCAATCCCCCTGCAGTGCCACCAAAGGTGAAACAAAGTATTACAGGATGCCAACTGAAATCAATTGGTTGTAGAGGTGAAACCGGGTCCTCCAGAGTAAGAGGTGCTCTTTGTATCCACTCTGTACTCTGGCTTATTAATGAGGACTTGATCTTGAACCCTCCACAAACACAACGGGCCGGATATATTAAAACTTTCTCAGACTAGACAGTCGTACGTCTCATTAGGATCATGTAGCATTCGTCAATATGTATGAAAGTGTCTCACAGCCCTTTATAAATGTGCCCTGTTGTGAAACATTTGTGCTCCAAAAAGTGTCTGAGACAAACTTTGTCTTCACCTCTCCAGTTTCAAAATGGCATGGAGTAGGGCAGTATATTTTGCGACACATTCTGTCAACCAACATTCACAAATGTGTCTAATCTTCTGCATGTGGTGCGACACGACCCCTAAAAACTGGCGCAGACAAAAGTGTTGAGGATGTCGGACGGTGCACCCATATTTGGTACAAATCTTTCATATTTTTTTTTTCAAAACCAATCTGCTTTTCAAATTATGAAAGGGGTGTTTCCATAGGATTGCATAAAAAGGGGAAAGAGGGGGGCCCAACACAGGATCCACACCATCTAAAAAAACGAACCCCCAAAATCCATTTTTTTTTAGGGGGGTTTTTTTTAACACCCAAAAAACATGTTCCCTGACTTTGGAACTCCCATAGAACAGAGTAGAAAATTGATAGGAAGTCCCATAGAACAGAATAGAGAATTGATTGGAACCCCTATAGAACAAAAGAAAATTTGTTTGAACCCCCAAGAACAAAATAAGAATTGTTTGGGGAATTTCCCAAAACAAATAGAGAATTGTTTGGAACCCCCTAGAACAAATAGAGAATTGTTTGGAACCCCCGTAAACGAAAAGAAATTGATTGGAACTCCCTAGAAAGATTAAAAATTGATTGGAACCCCTTTAAACAGAATAGAGAATTGTTGGGGAACTCCCATAAAAGATAAGAATTGATTGGAACCCCCATAGAACAAAATTGGAATTGTTGGGAACTCCCATAGAACAGAACAGAGAATTGATTGGAACTCCCATAGAACAGAGTAGAGAATTGATTGGAACTCCCATAGAACAGAATAGAGAATTGATTGGAACTCCCATAGAACAGAATAGAGAATTGATTGGAACTCCCATAGAACAATGTAATTTGTTTGGAATCCCAAGAACAGAAAAATGTTTGGGAACCCCCATAAACAGAAAAAATTAAATTTAAAGAAAAAAGTTCCCCCATAAACAGATAAGAATTGTTTGGGAACTCCCATAGAACAAATGTGTTGATGGAACCCCCCAAAAAAAAATAGAGAATTGTTTGGAACTCCCATAGAACAGAATAGAAAATTTGATGGAATCCCATAGAACAAAAGGAAAAAAATTAAAAAAATTTGGCCCCCCCCCTAAAAAAATAAAAGAGGTAGACAAAAAAATTGTTTGGGAAACTCCCATAGAACGAATATGAATTGTTTGGAACCCCCAAAAACAGAATAGGAATTGTTTGGGAAATTTTGAAAGAAAGGGGTTAGGCTATAGAACAGAATAGAAAATTTGATTGGAACCCTCCCATAAACAGAAGAAAATTTGTTGTGACACGCTCCCTCTCCATTCTGTACAGAGACTTTCGAGGGTCTGTTCCCGAGATAGCGGTGGGTTCTAGAGATAGGACCCCCACCTACTGCACTTTCATGGCATCAAAGTGTAAGATGGGAGAACCCCTTTAAAGGGGCATTATACCTATAAGGCTAATTGTATATTTGTGGTTGCTGTGTCTTTGATCATAATCTGCTGTCTTATGCTATCAGCCAATTCACTCTGCAGAGAGATGGCCATGGAGTTTAGAAAACTTTTTTTTACCTCCTTATCTCTCCTTTCTATCAGCTATCCCCACTGATGGGAGCCAACAGATATTTCCACCTCCTCTTATTTCGCAGCTGTACTGTTAGAAGCTTCAGCCTTCGGGATTAGTGGCCCTTTAATTTGTTCTTTTTGTTCGGCAGCGGTCATGTGTGCCCTGCGATGGCATCTGTTCCTCACTATCTTCTTTGTTCCTGACCATTTTGCTGTAGACTCTGCTCCACTGACCAGAGCTGACATTCTAGCCTTGCTTAATGACTTGTGCTCGACAATGGGCATAATTATGTCGTTAATGCTTTTAATGAGAGGTTGAATTCTACGACTCCTATAAGAACATAGGACAAGCAGGGGGGTCCCTGGTTCACCGAATGATGCTTAGATCTCTGACATTTTCTCAGGGCTTCCTCTACTGTCTTTGGTTCACTACATCTCAGGGACATTTCATGTAGGTTAGGAAAACTGCAGTATTACAGCTCAATACAAGTACCACATTATATTCATCTATAATCGAGCTCCCAAAGAAGCCTATGGGGCCCTATTGTAATTCCATATAGCTCTGACTGCATATGGAGACAAAGTGCCATGTTCCATTTTATGTTGCGTTATGGAAGCATTGCTTTGAGGAAAGAATATTTCCGTAATATGGTGCCATACGTAAGTCCATGGGGTGCCTATGGCTCTGCACTTCAGAGCCTTAGGGACTCTCTATGACACCAATTAGACTTCATGCCCAAAAATCTTCATGAGACCTTAGAAATCTATGTGAGATCTACGTAAGTGCATGAGAGTTTAGAGATCTATGGGAGACCTATGTGTATGAAACCTTAAAGGTCTAGGAGGACATCAACCAATTTAAAAGAAATCGGGACAAGAATGCAGAGATTCGAAAATCTCCTTTAACCACATCTACTAAGGGTAATAGGATGTTCAAAGTCTTTGCAATTTTAAGTTAAGGAACATTTTTCTGAAATTGTTCCACAATCTTTAAACACTGTTTCTCACATACTGGTGAACCTCTGACCAATTTCTTTGGGGCTCTCCCTCCAATGTGCTCTTTTATCGGGTCATTGGCTTAGTTGAAAATTGACACTCCAGCTTTTTTTCATTAGTACTGCTAACTTTTCAAGCCTTTTGTTAACCCTGTCTCAATTTTTTTAAGATGTGTCTCTGTCTTTGATTTCTAAATGAGTTCTTTAAAAAAAAATGGAAAAATACATTATCTTTTTTTTGGTTCTATATGTGCCTTTTTTTCTGAAACCCATGGCATGAACTTTGGGAATCCTTATGGGCCCTAGTCCTAAAACCCTTGGAGATATTTGTGGGACCTATCTGCATGAGATCTTGGTGAGACCTAGGCGTATGAGACCTTGGGGATCTTTGTGAGACCTATGCGCATGAGACCTTGGGGGCAGGGCTAACTTTTAAGCCTTGGGCCCTGGGGCGAAAAGTGAAAATGGGGGCCCCCCCTTCCATGCACCATTTTTCAATGCTGGGATCTTCTTATTCAGGAGGGGTTTTGGGGGCCCCCTCGGCTGCTGGGCCCGGGAGCGACGCACCCGCAAAACCCCCCGACTACGCCCCCGTTTGGGGGTCTTTGTGAACCTTGCGCATGAACCTTGGGGACTTTGGAGACCCAGTGCATGAAGACCTAAGACTTTTTAGCCCATGTGATGAGACATTGTAGGCCTAGGGACTTATGGCCAAAACCTGGAGATAATTTGGGACCATCTGCATGAGACCTTGGGGAAACCCTTTTTAGATCTGGTCATGAGGCCGGGGATCTTTAAGAACTATTCATGAGAAACCCAAAAATTAGGGGAATCTTTGGGCATAAGATCAAGAGATTTGGGGATCTCGGCATGATGCCTTTAGAGATGTATTTTGACTTATTGGAATAAACCTTCGAGATTATATAGACCTATATATAAACTTAGAGTGTATGTAGACTTGTGTAAAAGACCTTAAAATGATTTAAAACCCCAAAAACATGAACATTATAGATTATGTACAAAAAGTAATAAACCTTAGAGATGTACTGTATTTAAGACCTATGTGCTTAAAGGGGTTTTTCCACGATCTAATGTTGACGTGGGATCCTCCAAAATGGGTATTTAATCACTTTTTTAAATAATACATCAAAAAAAGTGAAGCCTCTGATTAGCAACAAGCCTGACCAATATGTCCATGGTTTCCTGACAGTTTCCATTAGACAAGGACCAGAACTGACATTAGCTGATCTGGCCCACGCTGCATTGTTTTGCACTTCTAATCTATATTGCATGGAACATGAACTATCTTTGAAATGGAACAGGGGAGAAAGAACTTAGTGAACATTTGTATAGCTAAACCAACTGTTAGTAATGTAAATTATCTGAGGAAACATGCCGACAACCTCCTAGCATTCTGCTCAGTTATTATTCCCTTCTCCCTCGTCCCTCTGCAGCGTTAGTGAAGTAATGAAAGACGGCTGCCTGCTGAGTATATCCATCTCTCCTTGACTAATAAGAGGTATAAATAAAATGCATAATAGCTTTGGTGCACAATACATTTCACCTCTGATTAAAATCCCCACCAAAGAAAGCACAACAACTAGCTCCTGAAAAACATTAGCGAGCAAGTTAGGTATGTAGCGATGACAACACAGAGGAGTTACTTTTCATATTAAACACAGAAACACAACGGCCCACATTTATATCCATAGCCTCCAATAGGGGAGTATCAGCCTGTTATGTAAGGAACTCACTTCTATTCAAAACTCCCAGATAAGAACTTATGGTGGGAATACCTGGGGCTCATTCACATTACATGTGATTGCCCCTCCTGCACCGTGCTAATTGTTATCACAACCAAAATAGATGTACATGAGACCTATGTGCTTGAGAATTTAGAGATTACTGTGGGATCTATGTGCATGAGATTGTAGAGATCAGTGAGATCTATGTGCATGGGACCTATGTCTGCACAACCTCCAGTGGCTGTCCAAAAGGGACCAGCAATATGTTAACTTTAGCACTGGCAGGAAGAGTCGTTCTAGGTTTGCATAGGGTCGGGATAGTCGGCGTAACAAATTGTTTCACAGTCCTTTCTTTATCAATTACTTAATGAATTTTTAATATAAAAAGGTTAAACGGACACCTTACCACTGGCACATACACTGTCCCGACCTACCTGGGAACACCCCCGGATGCCCATATTGGTGTAGATATACCCTCATCGACCTCCGTTTGGAGGGTTTGCCCAATGTTTTGGGAGCGTTTAACCAAAACAATGTTTCATAAAAAAAGCCTGCCATAATCAAACAAGATCAGAATAATAATCGTCCCTGAATCTGTCGAACATAAAGCAAAGTAAAACAGTAACAAAATATTGAAGACAATCCGGCAAAATCATAAAACACTACATGTTTGAATAGGAAACAGCCTGATACAAAATGGAACCATTTCAAGTTCTCCTTATTACCAACCGCCTGCAATACACAATCCTGGTCAGTCGTCATGAGAATACATAATGGCCTATCAACTCCACCCACACATCAATAAAACCGTAATTACCAAACCCAATACAACGGTGACCCCTGAAAAGTCACCCAAAGTCAGCATCATTAACATACTCAAACGATAACAGTTTTCAGGCATTCCTAGACCACGTACCACTAGCAACAGAGTGAGCTCATCGCAGTTACCATTCAATAAACAGACAATAGGTTTCACAGTAGACACCCGTAAACCACATATCCTCCATCTAAGTGGCATAGAGTATGATGGCGCTTGCGTGCTCCATGTGAATGATCGGCTATAAATACAATACCGTGCCTGGTAATTGTTAAACCAGCAGCGGCCTTCCCTGCATTTTTGCCGAAACCCTCCAATCCAACAACTGATGTTTCCTAATAAGAAGACACAGCCCACGTTAGTGTTAAAGCCCGCGGCCACCATATCATACACACACACCATCAGCAAGCAGGGTCATTACAAGCCACTCAGGTACCAAAACTGACCCAGCAAATCTAGGACCATGATGCTTTGCTGCCGAGTCCCCAAATAAACCTGTATTACAAGAGGCAGGGCTGATGTCAGCAGTATACAGACATTACCGATAAAGTAAAAAAAAGAAAGATCTCCAATATACATTCCCTCTGAATACATTACCGTGTTTTTTCCCCGATAGTAATGCCACACCCCCCGATAGAAAGACTAACGTTAAGACTATAGTGATGTCCGCCAAATGAAATGTGACGTTACCACCGAAAGTAAGGACGTAGCTGCAAGACGTAGTGTGGGATGTAAGACTAGTTGTAATGTAAGACGTAGTGTGCCGAGAGCGCATATGTGTTGAAGGGATACCACGGCGGGGGCACAGAGCGAGCGCTCCCTGCTCCTGCATGGCTCTCCGGGCGGCTGCAATCAGACTCGCGCTGTCCGAGCTCCTCCGCACAGGCAGCGTGGGTTTCAACACGCTGCGTGCCGGCAGATGACATCACCACCTACCCCCCGCCTTGTGCCTCGACAACGCTACATGTTCTTCCTATCATCTCTTAGAGCCATGTAAGAGTTATTTACATCCTACATCATTCCCAATATCTGCCTCCCTCATGCCCTAAACCTGCCATACAGCAGGACCAAAACCATCCTACAGCATGCCCTATAACCTGCCTACAGTCTGGCCCTAATACCTGCCAAAGCTGTCCCGAAACCTGCCCTATAAAAGACATCCCCCGAAAGTAAGACATATGTGGGACATTTTGTTGTAAAAATAAATGTTAATACTCAGTCCTTACTAACGGGAAACACGTGAATAACAGCAAAAGAGATCTCAAAATCTAAAGTAATACAAATCTCATAAACTATGTAACAATGTAACAATCTTATCAAACTATCTATCTAACGGAATCTCATATCAATCTAACAAATCTACTATCTATCTCTATCTAACAAACAAACTAATCTATTCTCAAAACTCGCTAATCTATCAAACTATCTATCACATAAACTATCTATTATCTATCTCCATATCTATCTATCTATTCTATCTAACTATCTACACATATCTATCCTATCTATCTATCTATCTATCTATCCAAACTAATCTATCTAACTCATATCTATCTATCTATCTCATAACTATCTATCTCATTATCTAACTTATCTAATCTACAATCTATCCTCATATCCTAATATTTATTTATCTAACTATCTACACTACCTATCTACCAACCTAATCTATCTAATCTATCATATCAATCAATCAATCTAACAATCTCATGTTCTATCCTTCTAATTAACTATATCAATCTTATCTATCTAACCTTCCTATCAATCTCACATATCTATCTAATCTAATCTATCTATCTCTCAAACAAACTATAAATCTATCTCCTATCTATCACAAAACTATCTATCTATCTATCTATCTATCTATCTAATCTCTCAATCACATATCTATCCTAACTTCAATCTATTCATTATCTATCAATCTATCTAATCATATCTATCTAATCTATCTATCTATCTATCTATCTATCTATCTATCTGTCTATCTATCTATCTATCTATCCCGTAGCCTATTTTTAACTACAACCAATATCCAGGCATTATAAAAGAAGTAATATTTCGTTTCCTACTAGAATAAGCCCTTATTCTTGCAGTTTGGTACAATCAGTCCCTTCTTTGAGATTGCTCCTTGTGAAGTGGAAGACTCTAATCAAAATCATCAAGAGGCATTTAATGTAGCGAGCTATTGTCCACAGTGGACAGCTCCTCTAAATTTAAAGGGATTGTTCAATAAGTTTAAATAAAGTTTAATGAATTGAGAAAATAATTTGCTTGTACTTTCCGCTTCCTTCCACAATTGAGATCTCTATGTATAATGAACCCATTACAAAACAACACAGGACTCCTTCTAGTTCTGCATCTGTTGTAACAGTTTACTGCACATTGTGGCTGCACATATAAAACACAAGACCCTGAGCACCACCAATACTAATTGGCGTTAGAAATTGTTGGCCTACGGTGATTCACAGGTTTAAATTAGGAATAGCAACGGCCCATTTTATGTTAGACATAAGTGTAAAGGCGAAAGGTTCATCATTATTCTAACCACTGAGCCAGCGTGCTGCACCATTCTAAAGACTGAGCCAGCATGCTGCACCATTCTAACCACTGAGCCACTGTGTCTGCTACCATTCTTAACCACTTGATGCCACAGTGCTGCACCATCTAACCACTGAGCCACTGTGCTGCAACCATTCAAAAAACCACTGGAGCCACTGAGCTGCACCTTCTATAACCACTGAGCCATTGTGCTACACCAATCTAACAACTGAGCCTCCATTGCTGCCCATTCTAACCACCATAGCCACGCCTGCACCATTCTAACCACTGAGCACCGTGCTGCACCAATTATAAACCACAGAGCCACCGTGCTGCACCATTCTAACCTCTGAGCCACCGTGCTGCACCATTCTAACCACTGAGCCACTGTGCTGCACCATTCTAACCACTGAGTCCCCGTGCTGCACCATTTTAACCATGACCTCGGTTGACTGCACCATTCTTAACACCTCGGACCACCATGCTGCACCATTTTAACCACTGAGCCACTGTGCTGCACCATTCTAACCACTGAGCACCCGTGCTGCACTATTTTAACCACTGAGCCACTGGGCTGCACCATTCTAACCACTGAGCCACCATGCTGCACCATTCTAACCACTGACCACAGTGCTGAGCATACCATCTAACAACATGAGTCCACCAAGCTGTGCACCATTCAAACCAAAGAGCCACTTGTGCTGTGCACCATTGTAACCACTGTCCACTGTGCAGCACCATTTTAACCACTGGCCACCATACTGCACCACCTTCAAATCACAGACCAGACGTACTGCCACCATTCCCCCCCCCCCTAAAAAAACCACTGATCCACCATACTACACCATACTAAACCACTGAGCCCACCATTGGGCTGCAGCCATTCTAACCACTTATTCCACTGGGCAGCAACCATTCAAACCACTGAGTCCACTGAGCAGCAAACCATTCTAGACCACTTGAGCCACTGGCTTGTCAACCAATCAAACCACTGAGCCACTTACTTTCACCATACTTACCTTCTGAGTCACTGGGCTTCACACCATACTAACCACTTAGACCCCTTGCTGCTAATTACCATTCAAGACCACCGAATCCACCCGATGTATTAAATATTTTAACCCACTCGAGTCACCGGAGCCTGCCACCATACTAACCACTTAGCCACCATTAGGCTTTTCCACCAAACTAACCACTTGATTCCAAACCTTACATAACCAAATAACCAGACAGAGCCACCGTTGCTTTACCATGCCAACCACCATGTAAACCACTGAATCATTTGCCTGCATCCATGCTAACCACTTAGCCCACCTGTGCATGTCCCACAAAAGGCTACTGTCTGCACCTGCTAATGCGAGACCAAATATATCCACTGACCCCCCAAGTATAAAATGTATTTATGGCCTAAATTTAGTGTTTGTTGATATAACCACCACAACATACCAAACCTTGCCAACATCTCCCGCATTTTTGGCGCCCCCCTCCGATCCCGCCTTCCCCACCGGCAGATATAGGCGAAACTCCCTCCGCTATCAGTGCAGCGGGGGCTTTTTAAATGACCACGGCCCCAGAGAGCGCCCACGCTACTCTGGCGCCGGGTCATTAAAGAGCCCCCCTGCGGTGGCCCCGGGAAGGGGCCATTTCTCCGGGGGCATCTACCTGCCAAGGGGCAACTACCTGGTTATGGGGGGGGCTACTACCTGGCTATAAGGGCATCTACCTGGCTTTTCTTCCAAAGCCGTTTTTGCAGTTAGTGGGGGGGGCTTTTTGAAGGGGCGTGGCACACCGACAAGATGGGCGTGACCATGCAAATTTTTGCCGCGCCGCACTACGTGCGCCGCCAACTACAGTCTCCTGCTCTTTCAATTTCAAAAGTTGGCAACTATGCAAAACACTCTGCTATTCCATAAAGCAGTATACAGCATGGCCTAATTATGTCTGACCCTACAGGCAATTAGTTCTGGCATAAGATGGTATGCTGCAAAAATGCATCAAATTTAGGATGATTTACAGAAAAAAATACAGGGAAAAATGGATACCACACAGTATACACGGGATCCAATGGGATCTGAAACACAATAGAGGGCGTCGCAGAGCTTTATGTCAGGTATACGCTGGAAGCTGTTCCTTTCATACACAGCAGTCAGAGGCCATTATTTTCAGCTGAACAGAGAAGAGTCCCCCAGTAATAAAGTTATCCCCGGTTGTTTCAGAGGTCAGACCCCCAGTGACCAACTGTAATCTGTGGGGGAACCCAGCAGCAAGTGCTCATTACCCACAACAGGGGCAATGAAGCAGAGCGCATAGATATTAAAGGGGTTTGGCTACGATCTCATTTCATGCCTCCTGCATCCAGCTCTTCAGCTCTGTGTGCTCAGAAGGGGGCGTGTGTGATTTGTTTGAATTGCATATCATGTGACCCGCAGGATGACTTCACCAGGCCTCTCCTCTCTGTAGTCAAAGAAAGGTCTATTTATGTAAAGCATTGTGAGTAGCTGAGAGGTAAAGATTTTGCCTCCAGGCACAAGGGTCCTAGGTTCAAATCCCTGCAGAAACCAAACCTGTGGATTTTATTTCTCTTTATCAATGCACAGACCTGATTGAGGTTTCTTTTTTATTTATTTGCATGTTTGACTAATTACTAAGGAGCACAGAGGACGGGAGTAGAATGACAGCACCGGGGTTTGAACACTCAGTACTCCTAAAGGGGAGAGGTAGTCTGAGCATGTGCGACCAGAAGGAAAAAACTCTCACCCTGGCCGACCCCCTGGAGACGGCGTAAACAAGATCACAAAGGAGAGCTAAACAAAAACGGGCAGAATTTTTAATAAGATAAAGGTGAAAATTTTATTATTTATTTTCAATTTTCCCACGCAATTTTACTTCGGGAAAACCCCCCTTTTAAAAAGAAAACCTTGACCCCCTGACCGGTCTTGTTAGTAAATCCTTAGGAAAAAAAAATTTCTGGGCATCTTCTTTTATACTCTGGTTGTGCGTTCCTCTATCACCCTCCTAGAAATTTTATCATGAATCTTCAGCTGGGTTTACCAATTTTTGGGTGTGTCCCTCACTGTCTGCATTGTCCAATCAGTGCTGAGGGGCTGTATTTAAAACACACCCCTTTGGAAATTTGGGGAAAATGATAAACCCGCTAAAATTTCAGTTAATTTTTCAGGGGAATAAAGGGGAACACACAACCAGAAAAATTTAAGAGAAGAGGCTCAGGAATTGATATTTCATGGGGAGCAGACTTGTTAGGAGGGGGCACAGCTGTTCATCTACTATGGCAGATCCAATTGTAGCTGGAGTTAAGCGAGTGTTGCCCCATAGTGATGTATCTATATGCACTAATGGCCTCCATGTTTAGTTACAGGTGAAGCTGGATATATGAGACATTACTGATGGTAACACAAGAGATAAGTAATGTGCATTCAGATAATAGACTTTGTGCCAAACTGGTCTCCAGATTAAAGAGGCACTTCCCTAAAATGCTCGTGCCCATCTCATACATCACCGGGGCCATGTTTATAGACTGTGGCATCCAGTACACAGGGAAAAAATAGAAAAGTCTGGCACTTTCAGGGCACACGGACACAGCTAGAGATAGCTTTACTCTGGTTCCCCTGTAACAACTATTCTTTATGTTGTTTAATTTAAGGGGGATGTGAGCTCGGCGGGGAAATTCGGGGAAACACACAGCGCAATTAGCTGATTCGTTAATAGGCGTGTGGCACCGGCCCTTTAAAAACAGGGGAGGGAGGAGGGTCGGGTCTCAGGCCGGCAGCTGAGCTATCTCTGCATGTTTCTACGTAGCGGGTAAATCTGCGCTTCCCTGAAAGTCGCCGTCCTGTATACATACAAGTAATAGCACGTATACACGTGAGTCTGTATACTGTCACTACAAAGCCGCACACTGCATTCACCATGATAATAACACGATGATCCCGACAATACAGGACGTATAAAAAGATTGCCTCCATTACTGTCAGACGTCATTGCCCAGGACTAGAAAAGGGAGTGATTGTTTTCCCAGGAATAGCTCCCCTCTAAGCCACAGGCTGTGTCAGGTACTGCAGCTCAGTCACATTCACTTTAGAGCCCGTTCCTGGACAACTCTCTTAAAGGGGTGTTCCTATCTCAGATATTTACGTCATATCAATAGGTACGGGTGCTTTGCCCCTATGTTGAGAACGGACCCAGAAAAGGGAAGGCGGGAGGAGTGCCCCATAAAGAAACCGGCCACAGTGCCACCATCACAATAGGATATGCCATGAATATCTGATGGGTGCAGGACGCACCTTTGGGATGTAATCCTTTGATGAGAAGTAAGGAGCCATAAGGAACCCCATCATTCTGTGTCACCATCACAATAGGATATGCCATAAATGACTGATAGATGCAGGTCGCACCTTTGGGACATGTTAAGAATGAATAAGAGTGCCCCTGAAAAATTTGGGGGGGACGAGATACCCCATAAAGGAACTAGCCACAGTGCCAAAATCACAATAGGATATGCCATAAATGTCTGATAGACGCGGGTCGCACCTTTGAGTTCCAATGTTAAGAATGTGCCCCTGAAAAATGAGGGGAGGGGGGCTGAGTAACCCCATAAAGGAACCAGCCACAGTGCCTCTGTCACAATAGAATATGCCCTATAAATATCTGATAGGTGCATATCACACCTATGGGATGTGCCCCTATGTTGAGAACAGACCCATGAAAAGGGAAGGAGTGATGAGCGCCCCATAAAGGAACTAGCCACAGTGCCACCGTCACAATAGGATATGCCATGAATATCTGATGGGTGCAGGACGCACCTTTGGGATGTAATCCTTTGATGAGAAGCAAGGAGCCATAAGGGACCCCATAATTCTATGCCACCATCACAATAGGATATGCCATAAATCTGTCTGATAGATGTGGGTCACACCTTTGGGAATGTGCCCCTGAAAAATGAGGGGGGGATGAGTTACCCCATAAAGGAACCAGCCACCGTGCCTCCGTCACCATAGACTACGCCAGGAATATCTGAGAGGCGCGGGTCAGACCTTTGGGACATGTCCCAATGCTAAGAATGTGCCCCTGAAAAATGAGGGGTGGGGATGAGTTACCCCTTAAAGAAACCAGCCACAGTGCCTCTGTCACCATAGAATATGCCATGAATATCTGATAGGCACAGAACGCACCTCTGGGATGTGCCCCCATGTTGAGAATGGGCCCCTGAAAAGCAAGGAGCGATAAGGGACCTCATAATTCTGTGCCACCATCACAATAGGATATGCCATAAATGTCTGATAGACGCAGGTCGCACCTTTCGGACATGTTAAGAATGAATAAGAGTGCCCCTGAAAACTGAGGGGGTGGGGGTGAATTACCCCTTTAAGGAACTAGCCACAGTGCCACCATCACAATAGGATATGCCATAAATGTCTGATAGATGTGGGTCGCATCTTTGGAACATGCCCCTATGTGAAGAATGTGCTCCTGAAAAATGAGGGATGAGTTACCCCATAAAGGATGTGCCCCTAGGATATACCATAAATGTCTGATAGGTGCGAGTCCCACCTCTGGAACCTGTACCTATCTAGGTCCCTGTAAGTTTCCGTGCAGAGCAGAGATATGGTCGCACAAGCCCAAAAGTCTCTGTTCTTTTCGGTAACCCCTGGGCACAATGCTTGGCTCTGCTCAGAACTCCCAATAAAATGAACAGCAAGTGCAGCGCATGCGCGGCCTCCTCTCCTTTCTGTACAGAAACTTCCAGGGGCCTGTTCTCAAGACACCTATGAAACATTTATAGCATATCCTATTGTGATGGTGGCACTGTGGCTGGTTCTTTTATGAGGTCACTCATCTTCCCTTCTGTTCCCTAACATAGGAGCATGCCCCAGAAGTGGGACCCGCACCTATCCGACATTTATAGCATATCCTATTGTGATGGTGGCATTGTAGTGTTCTTTTATGGCGTCGCTCAACCCCCATTCTCTTTTCCAAATGTTGTGAGCTTTGACGACGCCATTGAATCCATTAGGGACACATACTAGAAAAGCTTCATATGTTTCAGATTTGAGCATAAAAAAATGTACCATATATAACAGTACCGGCCATGTAGATAAAATTGGAACAAATTGTGTGGAAATCTACCAACGGAGCAGCTTTTATCTCCCTTTTCAATTTAGAGGGATGAAATCACAGTGAAACCTGCTAAGTCAGATATAGGGATTTACAGATTTAAAGGGGTTGTCTCACTACAAGGATTGCTGCTTTTTATGTTAAAGATCTTGTAAAAACAAGTCACTTTGCAATATGTGTCCATTAACAGTGTCCTACCTATTCTGAGATATCCCCTCTTGTATGGGCTGCATCAGCTCCTCAGGTCGCTATAGCTACAGATCTGTTTGATCTCTCCTGAGAGGCTGCCAGCGCTGGTTGCTATAGCTACAGACCTGACTTCTACTGCAGCGTAGTAGAAGCCAGTAAACATGCCCCTGAATTCTAAGTGTAAACAAGAAAACAGGACTGAGGTGAGATGAATCATTGTAGTGAGACAACCCCTTTAAATCCGAGACTAGATTTGGTGCAGATTTTTACATTCTATGTGATTGTACCCTTAGGTTTATCCGACCAGTATTTGTCCGCTTTTTGTGCCGTGCACACAGCCGCGGGAGAACGGCTTTTCTCCAGACGGAAGACTGAACAAGTACAATGTTTTTCGGGTGGCTGGCGGTCTGAAAACCACCGGGCAGAACACCTGTGCAGTGGGGACTGCTGCACGGGTTTTCCATAGAGCCCCGTGTAAAAGTTTGCAGCCGGTTTTTCAGACGGTCTGCAAAACCGCAAACCATCTTAAAAACCGGCCGCAAAACCTGTGCCATGGGGACTTGGCCTTAGGGCAATTGAACCGGTAGTTTGTAATCATGCATAGTCGCAAATGATAATGGTAGAACCAATAAAAACTTCAAAGACTTTAATATATCTCTTTTAAAAAAGACACATCTCACTGACATTAGTCCATACAATATAGAGTGTCAGGCAATGCAACAATGTATAGGATACTCAGTATTTAGTCGCGGCCATCCATGCCGTTCAACGCATCAGTCCATTGATCGCTCCCACCTCGAGGAGCAGGAGACGCCGACAACCAGAGCGGGCAAAGACGCGCAGCAAGTGCGACGTTTCGGGGAGAACTCCTCCCCTTCCTCAAGCATATGCGTCATAGATGCCCCCTCCTTAAAAAGGTAAGTAGAAAACAGGTAAGACAAGCTTTAACCCTTTCACAACATATAAAATATAAAACCATTACAAAAACATCCTAAGGTTAAAACATTCATTGAGACCTTTCGGGGCAAGTGTTTCTAAAATAGCTATCCAATACGCCTCTCTTTTTAATAAACGATCGGTGATATAAAATTTATTATCAGCCCATATTCTTTCTAGCACGCACCAACGTAGTTCACACACGTCGTGTCGGCCGTCAAAGAAATGCCTCGCTACAGTGGTTTCTCCATATGATTTTATTTCTGTTTTCACAGTATTTCCCTGTTTCTTTTTTAATCTGATCGCAGCTTTGTGTTCGTTGATTTGACTAATGAAAAAATTGCGTTTTTGATGCAACTTTTGGACTTAGTCCTCACTGAAAATTATTTTCGGTTTGGGGACCAGATGTACTTGCAGCTGCAGGGGACATCGATGGGGTCCCCTGTGGCACCAAGTTACGCTAACCTTTACATGATGTCCTTTGAAAAACAGTTTGTACATGTATCTGAATACTCTAGTGATATATTGACATGGTATCGTTATGTCGACGACGTTTTTCTGTTGTGGTCTGGTTCAGAGTCCCGGTTGGGGAAATTCATGGAGTATCTTAACCAGATACATCCATTAATCCAATTTTCCATAACCAAAGATACTAATATTATATCGTACTTAGATGTTCTTGTACGAAGAGAAAACAACTCACTATGCACATCTCTATATTCTAAAGAAATAGATCGTAATAATATTCTGCATCACAGAAGCCAACATGCCCCCCAAGTATTTAAGGGGATAGTTCGATCACAATTTATAAGAGCTAGAAGAATCTGCTCCACTGACAAAGATTATCTGGTGGCCATGAATGAGTTAATTAACAAATTCTATGCTAGAGGATATGATAGAGAGGAATTACAAAAAGTAGGCCTGGAAGTCCTGTCAACCCCTAGATCTACTTTGTTGCAAGATAATAAGAAGAAAAAAAGTTTAGACAAAAGGTTCAATTTTATTTCTGTATATGATCGCCATGCAGGGTTAATTAAACAAACCATCCTTAAATATTGGAAGATATTGAGGAATGATGAAAAACATGGGCACCTGTTTAGGGACCCCCCTAGATTAATATATCGGAAAGGAAAAACTTTAGGACAACAATTGATGTCGTCTGATATAAAAAAATCACAAATTTCAAGGAAACAGACCTTGTTCAAAAGTACACGGTCAGGCACTTTTGCCTGTTTACACTGTCAAAATTGTGCGAATATAATAAAGGGGGACAGTATCCAACATCCTTTGAAAGGTTACCCTATTAAAATCAAAGGGTTCCACACTTGCGATAGTGAGGGCGTTATTTATATGCTAAAATGCCCATGTGGGTTTGTTTATGTCGGGCAAACCATGAGACCTGTAAAAGTCAGGATCAACGAACACAAAGCTGCGATCAGATTAAAAAAGAAACAGGGAAATACTGTGAAAACAGAAATAAAATCATATGGAGAAACCACTGTAGCGAGACATTTCTTTGACGCCCGACACGACGTGTGTGAACTACGTTGGTGCGTGCTAGAAAGAATATGGGCTGATAATAAATTTCATATCACCGATCGCTTATTAAAAAGAGAGGCGTATTGGATAGCTACTCTAGAAACACTTGCCCCGAAAGGTCTCAATGAATGTTTTAACCTTAGGATGTTTTTGTAATGGTTTTATATTTTATATGTTGTGAAAGGGTTAAAGCTTGTCTTACCTGTTTTCTACTTACCTTTTTAAGGAGGTGGTACTCTATGACGCATATGCTTGAGGAAGGGGAGGAGTTCTCCCCGAAACGTCGCACTTGCTGCGCGTCTTTGCCCGCTCTGGTTGTCGGCGTCTCCTGCTCCTCGAGGTGGGAGCGATCAATGGACTGATGCGTTGAACGGCATGGATGGCCGCGACTAAATACTGAGTATCCTATACATTGTTGCATTGCCTGACACTCTATATTGTATGGACTAATGTCAGTGAGATGTGTCTTTTTTAAAAGAGAAATATTAAAGTCTTTGAAGTTTTTATTGGTTCTACCATTATCATTTGCAAGCATTGTTAGCAGGCCTGGAGAACCTGCCTTTTGAACCATACAGGACTCAGTATATAATTTGCCTACGATTGGGGACCGACTTCTATATATACAAATCATGCATAGTCGCGCCACAATCCACTGACATGGGATATCCTAAGTTCCTCCAGACTTCAGCATAGATGAGCATTCAGTGGATATAACTTTATAACAACTTCTTCATTTATTATCAAAAAATAACCAACTTCAAAACTGTGACCGTGGGTCACTTGCGTTTCAACGGTAGAAAATGTGTGGCCGATAGTCCTGATATGTCCATCAGTAGAATCTATTTCCGTGCCTCCTCAGCATAGCGTCTCCAGTGTCTTTAGCAGGAGCAAGCAAGTGGAAGGGGGGCACTCCCCCTTTGCGCATGACGTTTCGGGAGAATCCCTCCCTCCTGCTTGAGAAAGGGGGAGGGATTCTCCCGAAACGTCGCGCGCGTGAAGACATGGCCTTAGGGTTCATGCATGTGGGACCTCTATCCCCTGATGAAGCCAGGTTAGCTGGTGAAACATGTTGGGGAGGTCAGGCATGACGTTTTAAATTGTGATTTCTCACCACTGTCTATAAGTGTTACCCGCTGCGGAGGGTGTCACAAGTAAACCTTATATGTTTTATGTCCATTAGATTAGGGATGACTGCCCAAGTAGGAGGCTTGGGATCCCCTACTGGAGTTAGCAAATCACTATATTTACAGGCAGTCCCCTACTTACATCCTTCCGACTTACATACGTCCCCTAGTTACAAACGGAGACTTATGGGGCGTGGCTGACATTTAACACTGAGTCACGCCCCATGATAAAATACAAAAATACCTACAGAAAAGTTAGATAACAATAATAGGTACCAATTCCAAATCCCGCATATACCATATAAACAAACTATTTGGAAAGTGCGCTGAATATACTGGAATAAAAATTAACCTTTATTAGAGATTATTAAAATAAATATTCCAAAACAAAAAAATAGATAATAGAAGAAAAAGACCACAGCACTACTAGATATATAGTGATATAAAAATTGTAAATGGAACCAGGGCAAAAGGAAAGAATGTAAAAGGGGAAAATGAGTACCACAGGATAAAGTGGTGTCTTACCTTTAACCCTACCTACAAAGACGTGGGAGAAAGCGTCCCAATAAGGACGGTCCCACCTGGAACCTAGCCCTACCACTAATAGCTGGGCCTCTTGACAAATATATAAATTGAACAGATACGATATTATATAAAATAAAACATCACCAAAAAAAGTATCGCATGAAAATGTTACAGTGTATCCGAGTGATTGTGGTGAATTATAGTAATGCAAATAATATGCACACCGCTATAAAATCTCACTTGCGATACCACCAAAATCCCGTATGTATAAATTAACACATCACCTAAGAAAAGTATCGTAGGAATATGCTACAATGTATCCAAAAGTTGCAGCAGAGTAATTGCGGTGAGTTATAATAGTGCAAATAATATGCACACCGCTATGACCTCTCACTTACGATACCACAAGAATCCCAACATGTTTCGGCTCCCACAAACGCCACATCAGGGGATAAATAAGTGGGCTGAAAAGGTGAAAAGAAAAACACATACAAAGAATAAACTAAAAAATAATGACATAAAAGGACATAAAGTGTAACACCACTTAGTGAATGCTTACCTATGGATGTTGTGCTGAAAAAGTTGTAAATGGAGCGTATGGCTCCAAAAACCGGGTTACAGCTATGGTGGGCTGCACGCTGGTCTAACCATGTGCCAGCATGCCACAGCTGCACATGAGATACAGAAAATTAGGTAAAAACTTCTAAAAAAAGGGCACAGACAGCAAAACAAATGTAAAAACTGTTCCCTGCACTATCCAAAACTAAAAAAAGGAATTGCATTTAATAAATATACCTGTTCCAACTTACATACAATTTTAACTTAAGAACAAACCTACAGTCCCTATCCCGTTCACAACCCGGGGACTGCCTGTAAAAGGTTCTCCTGTTAACAGTTGGTGTCCCACCAGACTTGATAATAGAAAAGGAGCTATTCCTTCAGGAGCAGAAAGGGAGATATTGAGAGGTTAGAAATCAGGTTTTTAATAGTGTGTATAGAGGTTTAGTTTATACATAATAAAGTTTTCGTTTTAGTGTTTTATAGATAGAGAACTTATAGAGTTTAAGTTTGCCTATGGCAAAATAGTAAACATAGTCCTTGGCATAGCATCTCCAGCGCCTCTAGCAGGAGCAAGCAAGTGGACAGGCGGTCATCTAGCCTGCACGCGCGCGACATTATGGGAGAATCCCTCCCTCCTGCTTGAGAAAGGGGGAGGGATTCTCCCGAAACGTCACGCGCGTGCGCGCTAGATGCCGCCTGTCCACTTGCTTGCTCCTGCCAGAGACGCTGGAGACGCTATGCCGAGGAGGCACAGAAATAGATTCTACTGATGGACATATCAGGACTATCGGCCACACATTTTCTACCGTTGACCCACTGTCACAGTTTTAAAGTTGGTTATTTTTTGATACTTAATAAATGAAGAAATTGTTATAAAGTTATATCCACTGATTGCTCGTCTATGCTGAAGACAGGGCCTTAGGGTTCATGCACGTGGGACAGATTTGCTAAGGATTTTCCATGTGGAGTGACATACAAAAAAATCCAGAGTGGATTAGAGTACCGACTATGTGGAGGGGACTTTAGACATGGACCTGCAGCACAAGTTTTTAAATATGCAGCCTATTAATATTTTGCTGCGGATTTATTTCAGAATTCACCCCACGGGTTCAAATCTGTACCAAAAAATCTGCTCCAAAATCCGCACAGTCTATAGTAGATATCTACGTTTAGATTCCTATGGGAAATCCGTCCTGCGTGAAATAAGCCTTGAAGCGGCACAGATGTGCCAGGTTTTTTTCAACAGGTAACAGCTAATGGTTGGGGTTCCCAGAGGCGGATGTCATAAGCGGATTTAGTTCTGACAAATATCCATCATCCAAATCGGAGAACTTTCTATAGCTTTCTATAGCTTGATTTTGTATTCAATTCTGTTCTATAGTGCCTAAGCTGCTGCAGAACATCTTTTCAGAGAAGGAAGCTTAGCTCCATGTCCATAGTAAAGGACTTCCCAGGAGTATATGGAATGATATACCCTGTGATAATGGATCAGGTGCTGTGGTCTTGTATATGTATCTTTGACTATGACTCCACCAAAGCTTTATATTACTCAGGACAAAAGGAAAGCAGACCAGCGACAAGATTGATGCGCACAATGAACATAGCATGCCTTACAGGGGTTATCCTGGCTTCGGAAATTGATGCTCTATCCTCAGGATTCAGTGAGGCTCCCACTTCGTTTGAATGAGTCACGCTAGCAATATCTGGTACAGCTTCTACAAAACGTACCTTATATACTAATAAAAACAGATGTAGATAGGAAGAAGCTGCAATGGTCATCGGAAAAATGTGGCCCCTTCAAAACAACTGTTTGTAGGGGCTGCTGGGAGTTGGACCTTTGGGGTATGTTCACACAGCGCAGTTTCAGTGCGCTGCAATTACGGTAATCCATAGCTCTCATAGAAAACCATGGATTACGTCTCGTCCCCCCGCACGTACAATACGATCATATTGTACGCGTGAGGAGATAAGTGACATTTCAATTATTCGCGACAATTACGCGCCGCGAGTAATGTTTGTCAATGGGGCTGCCGGCCTCCCCACCCCCCCGTGCTTTGGGAGTACGTGCTGATCAGCGTGACTCCCAAAAAACCTGCCGTATTGCGGCACGTACTGTACGCGCCGCAATTACGCTGTGTGTACATACCCTTAGCAATCTAATCCTGATCACCTATTCTGAGAACAGACCATCAATCGTTTAGCCCAAATAACAATTCTAAAGGGGGTATTCCCACCACATCGATTAGCTTTACACATGTAGACACAGGTAAATAAAAACTATTACCAAATACATTGCTGCTCTGATTTGGTTTTCTTTCAGAATTAGAGCTGTTCTTATCTCCTGTTTGTTTACAGATGCTTTTCTAGGCTGCCGACTACCTCTCTGCGCCCTGGAAGCCCTGGCCAGGATGGTGACATCACTCTCTGCTGTGTCTTATTAGCAGCAGAGGGGCTTGTTTATGTTTCTTACTGACAAGCTTTAACCCTTAAGAGCTGTGTAACCTCTGTTACCAATGTCCCTCAAACAGGTTCAGCTAGAAATAGCAGAGCTGAAATGTCAGTCAGTGCTGTAGAACTGCCCTGAACAGGAAGTGGGAACCTGAGGCTGACTGTGGAGAGCGAGCTCTGTAAAACAGCACAGTGAGAACACCCCTTTAAGACCCAAACAGGAACTAGGCAGTCAAACCAAAGAAGGTGAACATATGGGGGATATCTATCTATCTATCTATCTATCTATCTATCTATCTATCTATCCCATATCTATCTATCTCATATCTATCTATCAATCTATCTATCTATCTCATATCTATCTATCTATCTATCTATCTATCTATCTATCTATCTATCTATCTATCTATCTATCTATCTATCTATCTATCTATCTATCTATCTATCTATCTATCTCATATCTATCTATCTATCTATCTATCTATCTATCTATCTATCTATCTATCTATCTATCCCATATCTATCTATCTATCTATCTCATATCTATCTATCTATCTATCTCATATCTATCTATCTATCTATCTATCTCATATCTATCTATCTATCTATCTATCTATCTATCTATCTATCTATCATCTGTCTGTAGCTCTCTATTAATAACTTTTTGCTTTCTATAGCCATCTATCTATTTTTTCTATCTATTTTTCTATCTATTTGTATCTATCTACAGCTATCTATCTATATCTACCTATTTATCTCTATTTATCGCTATCTTTTTCTATGTATCTTTCATATCTATCCCTCTATCCTTTTTATATCTATCCAATCAATAACATAAATTGTATAATTTACACATGGAACTTATTAAGGAAAACACCGCGCTAGAAAAGTATCAGGAAACAATATGCCTAAATTTAACCCAAATCTGCTACAAATATACAAGCTAATTAAAAGAAACAATCGAGGTCTCAATGACGATATAACATGAAGTTGGAACTCAAAAAGAATGCAAAGCTGAGCACAATAAGGAGCGTGCCACACTCACAATAACACACACACAGCCGAGAGAAGAATGGGGCAGATTAGGAGGCATAATTACCCTGATTGCCAAATTAACCATTCATTGTGCTCTGGTTATAGCCACACAAGGATCACACACACATTATTACCGCATCTCCTCTATCAATTGTGCATATCAATACCTCCCATCTATTCATCTATCCACTGATCTAATATTTATCCATCCTTTTGATTTCTATTGAAGTCCTCCAAAGAGACAGTTTTTACAGGAACATTTGTTTCCAATGAGTGGTTTGGATTGAGTGAATCATACGGTTTTCATCTCATTTATTTGTAAAGTGACAGAATATTCTGCAACTGCCATAGACAAGAACTAGGGGTGGGAAGCCTCTTTGTGTCTCCATCCTGCTCAATACCTAAAACTCAAATTATAGAGACACGACCACTACAAAAATTCCAACCCAAGATCATATTTAGAAATTAATTTTGAACCCAGACCACATCCATAAAGAAACTCAGACTCCTTGACCAGAGCCCTTAATAAATTTAGACCCTAGATCACATCCTTAAATAATTCAGACCCCAAATCAGACCCCTTTATAAATTCAGAACCCCGATCAGACCACTAGATAAATTCAGACCCCAGATCACGTTGTTTAATACATTCAGACCCCAGATCAGATCCAGAAATAAATTCAGACCCCAGATCAGACCACTCGATCAATTTAGACCCCCAATTAGGCTTGTTAATGCGTTCAGACCCCAGATCAGACCTCTAGATAAATTCGGACCCCAGATCAAAGCTGTAGATAAGTCCAGACCTCTAGATAAATTCGGACCCTAGATCAGACCTCTAGATAAGTCCAGACCTCTAGATAAATTCAGAACCCAGATCAGACCTCTAGATAACTTCAGACCCCATATCAGGCTGGTTAATCCATTCAGACCCCAGATCAGATCCAGAAATAAATTCAGACCCCAGACCAGACCTCTAATTAGACCCCAGCTTTATAATTCAGACCCCAGATCAGACCTCTAGATAAATTCAGACCCTAGATCAGACCTCTAGATAAGTCCAGACCTCTAGATAAATTCAGAACCCAGATCAGACCTCTAGATAAATTCAGACCCTAGATCAGACCTCTAGATAAGTCCAGACCTCTAGATAAATTCAGAACCCAGATCAGACCTCTAGATAATCCAGACCCCAGATCAGTCTAGATAATTTAACCCCGCTCAATCTCACTCCATATTCAGACCCCAGATCAGATCCAGAAATGAATTCAGACCCCAGACCTCTAGATAACTCCAGACCTCCAGATAAATTCAGACCCCAGATCAGACCTCTAGATCAATTCAGACCCCAGACCAGACCTCTAGATAACTCCAGACCTCCAGATAAATTCAGACCCCAGATCAGACCTCTAGATCAATTCAGACCCCAGATCAGACCTCTAGATAAGTACAAACTTCAAGATAAGTTTAGACCCCAGATCAGACCTCTAGATAAATCCAGACCCCCAGATCAGACCTCTAGATAATTTCAGACCCCAGATCAGACCTCTAGATAAGTCCAGACCTCTAGTTAAATTCTGACCCCAGATCAGATCCTTAATTAAAATCAGACCCCAGATCAGACCCCTAAATAGATTCAGACTGCAGATCAGATCCTTAAATAAATTTAGACCTCAGATCAGACTACAAAATAAATTTAGCAGACCCATTAGGCCCCAAACCAGAATCCTTGACAATCCAAACCTAAATCCCAGTCCTAAATAAATTCAGACCCAAGTAAAGACTTCTAAATAAACTTAGACCTTAAACCAGACCCATTCATATATTTAGAACCCAAACAAGAACTCTTTATAAAAATTCACAGCCGTAAATAAATTTAGACTCCAGACCAGACCCATTAATAGATGCTAACCCTTAACCAGAATCTCTTCATAAATTCAGCACTTAGATCAGCCCCCTAAATATATTTAGACCCCAGACCAGACCCATTAATAAATTCAGATCCCAGATCATATCCCTAAATGACTTCAGACCATAGGTCAGGCCCCAAAATAGATTCAGACCACTGTTCTGCTCAGGCCATTTTTTTTTTTGCTCCAGCTCATCCCTTGCTCTGCCTACCGGATATATTAACTCATGTACACGTACCCTTGCAGGTAGTATGTACTGTGATCTGGTACGTTTATTGCTGTGTATAGTGTGTATCATACTTTCCAACACTTCCAACGTTTGGCGCAAACTTAGTTGCAAAAGGGGCAGGGTTTGAACAAAACCCACCCAAAAGTGGGCATTGTAGGGCATTTGTAGGCCTTTCCAGGGCAGGGGTCAAATCTCTTAGATTCAGGCTTTCAAAGCAAAGAGTCACAGATAGCTTCTATGCAGCTGCTACAGGGCCCGGAAGTTGAGGGTCCCTATTCAGGAGCAAGAATATTGTACCTTTTTGTAGGAAGTAGGAATTTGGTGGCTTTCTACTATCTAGTGTTGGTTCTCAGATGTGGGGTGCTGTTATTGCTACCTATGCTGTTGCGTTCCCTACCATTAGGTGGTGGGGGCCCATCTCATTTTGCTATGTGGCCCTACAAATTTTAGTTCTGCTTCTGCATGTATATGTATCTGTATATATTTGCAATGTGTATCCCCTCTCTCATCATTTCCTCACATGCTATTGGCTACATCTGTTCACCTGACACATACCACTGACCACGCCCAGTAAATTTAAACTATCCCCTGCTCCAAACCTAGTTATTTATGAGCAAGAAATGCAAAGGGCAAACAAATATACTGTATGCTATAAAATACATTCTAACCTAAAACTGCTATAGACCATACTATAAATCTTCAATAAAAATACATTCAAGAGCCATGACAGCTCGCCTTTTAAGGGGTTTTGCCACAATCTCATCTCATACCTCCGGCATCCAGCTCTTCAGCTCTGTGTGCCGAAGGGGCTGTGTATTTGTTTGAATTGCATATCATGTGACCCAGCAGGACGACATCACCAGGCCTTTCCTCTCTCTAGTCAAAGAAAGTCTGTTTATGTATAGCATTGGAGTTATCCGAGAAGGGAAAGTTTTTTGCCTCCAGGCACAAGGGTCCTAGGTTCAAATCCCTGCAGGAACCAAACCTGTGGACTTTTTTCTCTTTATCAATGCACAGTCCTGATGGAGGTTTATTTTTTATTTGCACTGTTTGATTAATTACTAAGGCGTACAGAGGAGGAGTAAAAGACAGCACCTGGGTTTGAACACTCATAGTGCCTAGGGGAGAGGTGATGTCTGAGCATGTGCACCAGGAGTGGGAGCTCTCACCTTGGTCGTATCCCCTGGAGATGAGCCGTAAAAAAAGGGATCCAAAGGAGCACTAAAACAAAAACGGTCCAGAATTTTTAACAATAAATAAATGGTGAAAATGTTTGTTATTTAATTTACAATCTTTCTACGTCAATTTTACTTCATGGCAAAACCCCTTTAAATTCCTGGCCCATAGACTCTAACTCATTATTACAGACAATTATAACATTATAACATCTCTATGACCATTACACAACTGTCTGAGTCTATAGGAGAAAAAGGAGCATTGGGAAAGGTCAAACCCAATTTTAGTTCATATTTTTGATTTTTTCTGCAGGGCAGCATAGGGGCCCACCTGCCCATAGGGGTTTTCTTTTGGTATCAGTCCACAATGTCCCAAACATACGCGAAACATGAAGATGCAAGATTGTGAAGGAGAGCACATTGATAGACAAGACTAGTATTTATCTTGTGATATTCGTGAGTCACATGATTTTGAGACGCCCAAAAAGTCTTTAAAACCTTAATTTTATAATTTCTAAGGGGGAGCCAAAGGAATTGTGACTAACACTGGCTTTTAGTAAGTGACAACACCTTTCCAAATGTGACAAAGTCTCCCAACGACTGCCGCAGTTCTCATGAACTAACGTCAGCTACAAAATAGTGATACTACGTTGTGATGTGGTGAAAGAGTAACTCCAAGTGAGCTCTGCTGAGTGACGGTGCTATTAAACGAGTGCCACAAATGTACTACAGGCAGTACCGACCAATACACCTTGGATCTTGTAACCTCAAAAAACTAAAAAAGGAATTTTTTTAGTTTGCTTCTCTTAAAAAAAACAATGCTAACTTTGTTTACGTGTTATGCAACAGTCTCCAACCTAGAGCTAGAAACAGGTTGAAGAACACTGTTGTAATGGTTAACACTATTTTCATGAGTATCCTCACCATCCTATTCATAGTGCCACCATCTAAAGAGTACTATATTTACTATTTTGCCATAGGCAAACTTAAAAATCTACAGCTTTACGTAAAACACTAAAAGTAACTTTTTTTTTATATCTAACTCTTAACCTCTTTAAAAACACTATTTAAAAAACCTATTTTTCTAACCTAATCATTTAACCCTTTTCTTTGAAAAGAGGGAATACTCCCTTTCTATTTTTTTTTTGCTGGGGGGAAACCCCCCCTATTTAAAAGGGGAGCCCCTTTTTAAACTATAGCAAAAAGTAAAGCTAAATAAGGGAAACCCAAGCCAATACTTGGGGATCGTCCCTAATTTCTGACACAGAACAAATTTAAGGCCCCCTTGTACACCGTCTCACAGGTGACACTTGTAGAAGAGTAGAGGATCAAAATTTTTAAAACTCTTTTGCCCTCGCCCAATTTTTTGGAGATTATGTGACCATCTAAAGAGTTGCACCATCCATTCAACCATAAGCCTTTTCAATGAGTTCCGAAATACCCAATTGATATTACGCCCCAATACATTTTGTATTTATGGTTTAAAGGCTAATGAGAAGTACAGTTTTTTGATGCATTCTCCCATCTTACTCTTTCCTTTACGAGAAGCATAAAACTCTGCTGCCCGTCTTTTTCCCTTCTCCTTTCTTCCCTCTGCCCCCCTCCCCTCTGCCAAAACCTTCATGGCTTCCATTCCCACGAATTCACTTCAAGTTACTAACCATGACCACACAGCTCTCTAAACCCTCCCTTTTTTACATCTCTGACTTAATCCCAGATACCTCCACTCACACAATCTCCGCTCCTCCAGAACCTTCCCTCCTCTCCTCTTGTACTCCTCACACAACCCTCTCCAAGACTTCTCCCCCCTGCTTCCCCCCACACCTGGAACCACTCCCCCCCCACATCAGACTCTTAACTTTCACAAGTTTTAAAAAGCAACCTGAAAACCCACTCTTAAAAGGGGCCTATAACCTCAATAACCCCTTGCTTTTACCCACCCCCCCAAACATTCTGCCCCAACCCTTTTGTCTCTCCCCTCCTTCATTGTAGATTGTAAGCCCTCGCGGGCAGGGCCCTCTTTCCTCTCTGTATCAGTTGCTAGTCATTTATCATCAACATTGTACTTGTTTGACATTTGTTATGTATGTAACTCCCCTTGAATGTGCAGCGCGCTGGAATCAATGGCGCTCTAAAATAAATAAATAATAATAGTACAGTCATACCTTGTAATGATTGACAGTATTTTAGCGGATAACCTCCCCTTCTTATTCATGGTGCCACCATCCAATTAGTTACAGCATCTCAAGAACAATCAATTTTAATCAGTATTACAGTCTCCAATTGATACTTCTGTCTAATAAATACATCTTGTATCTTATAATACAAGTGATTGAGAGGATACAGTATTTGGATCCATTTGACCATCTTATACTTAGTACTAGATGTCATACCTTGTAATGATTGACATGATTCTTGGTGATAACATCACCATCTTGGTGCTACCATCTAAAAAGTGACACCACTCACTAAAGAATAAACCATTTCAGTGAATTTCACAATGTGCAATTAATACTACTGTCCAATACACCAACCATGGGTATACGTACTTCCCGGGATGCTTTTATCCATTTATCCCGAACACATCTAGAAAGAAGGGTATTAAGTCTTCCAGTTGATATTGTCCTTACTGTATATCCAGAAAGATATACCCTAAAGGGGATTTTTGGAAAAGGAAAACCATTCCTGCCGGCATACCAGCCTTTGACCCCATACAATTTTGAAAACATGGCTTACCTGATTGGCCTTTTTGCTACCCACTAAAGAGCTCAGACAATTCAGAGCGAAACGCGTCTGTAGGGCATTATCTCTAATTTAAACTCGATTTATTTACATAGTTATACGGTTAGTACGGTTGAAAAAAGACACTTGTCCATCAAGTTCAACCAAGGGTGGGGAAAATGTGGGTGAAGGGAGAGAGACAAGGATTTTAAGCCCAGCCTCCCCAGAGGTGAATGCCCTGAAACCCACAAGGCAAGAACCAATCTTCTCCAGGGAAGACCCCCATCTCTGACCCCAGAACCGCCACCAGCCAGGATCCAGAATTTTACATGGCTACGTACGTATTAATATTCTTTAGTTCCAGGTAGGTATCTAAGCCTTTCTTGAAACTCCCAACTGTTCCTGCTGTGACCAGCTCCTCAGGCGGCTATTCCACAGATTTACAGTTCTTACAGTGAAGAACGCTTTTCTCCTCTGGAGATTGAATCCTTTTTTTCTCTAGCCGAAGGGAATGTCCCCTTGTCTTTTGAGGGGGCTTTACATGAAATAATTTTTCCCCATACTTTTGTAGGGACTATTTATATATTTATATAAATTAATCATGTCCCCCCCCATCTTTTCTCAAGACTAAATAAGATCAATACTACTAACCTCTCCACATAACTAAGATGCTCCATTCCCCTTATAAGTTTGGTTGCTCGTCTTTGAACTAACTCTAGCACCATTACATCACGCTATAAACTGGTGCCCAGAACTGAACAACATATTCTAAGTGAGGTCGCACCAATGCTTTATACAGCGGTAGAATGACATCCTTGTCCCTTATTTAGATATTAGGGATTTCTATTAGGGCATTTTAGGTGCAAGGTTTGCAGGACCGTTCTTCTCAGGACATATTTCCCACTAAGGGTCATTATAGGGTATATCTTTCTGGATATAGGGACAGTATCAACTGCAAGAATCAATAACCTTCTTTCTAGATGTGTTCGGGATAAACGGATAAAAGCATCCCGGGACATACGTATACCCATGGTTGGTGAGTCCAAATGATTGTGACTGTTTTATAACTGTTATGTTTATGTAGGTGTCCTTTTTACCATTTTCCATTATTTGTTTTTGGGATACTTTATCAAAAGCACTGTTTATTTTTCCTTGTACTGTCCAATGCACCTTGTATCTTCTAACTGCAGATGATTGAGATGGTACAGTATCTTGATGCATTCTACCATCTTACTTTTTAGTATGAGAAGCTGTACTTCAGTCCTAACTTGTAATGATTGACACTAGTCGTGTGGATAACCTCACCACCTTATTCATGGTGCCACTATCTAATACCATCATCCACTCAACCATAAGCCATTTCAATGAGTGCTGTAATTCCAACTTGATATTACTGTCCAATACATCTTGTATCCTGTGGCTTCAGGTTAATGAGATGAGTACAGTATCTTGATGCATTCTACCATCTCACTCTTTCAATATGAGAAACTATACATTACTCATATCTTGTAGTGAGTGGCACTATTCTTTTGGATGGTCTTACCATCCTATTCTTAGTGCCACCATCTAAAGAGTTGCATCATCCACTCAAGGATAAGTCATTTCAATAAGTGCAGCAATACCCAATGGATATTACTGTCCAATACATCTTGTATCTTAGGACTTTAGGTTATTGAGGTAGTACAGTATTTTGATGCATTCTCCCATCTTACTCTTTCCATACGAGAATCTATACTTCATTCATACATTGTAATGATTGGCACTATTCTATGGTGCCATATTCTTGTTCATGGTGCCACTATCAAATAACATCCTCCACTCAACCATAAGCCATTTCAATGAGTGCTGTAATTCCTATGTTATATTACTGTCCAATACATCTTGTATCTTATGGCTTCAGGCTAATGAGATGATACAGTATTTTGATGCATTCTTCCATCTTACTCTTTCCATACGAGAATCTATACTACAGTCACACCTTGTAATGAGTGGCACTATTTTATGGTGCCATATTCTTATTCATGGTGCCCCCATCCAATTAGTTACACCATCCACTCAAGAATAATCCATTTTAATGAGTACCGCAATCCCCAATTGATACCACTGTCCAATAAATACATCTTGTATCTTATGACTACAGTTGATCGAGAGGGTACAGGATTTTGATACCTTCTTACTCTAAGTACTGGATGCAATACATTAGTCTTACCTTGTAATGATTGACATGATTCTTGGGGATAATGTCACCATCTTGGTGCCACCATCTAAAAAGTAACACCATTGACTTAAGAATAAACCACTTCAGTAAATTTCTCAATGCCCACTTGATACTACTGCCCAAGACATCTTGTATCTTCTAACTGCAGATGATTGAGATGGGACAGTTTTTTGATGCATTTCACCATCTTTTTTTTACTGAGAAGCTGTACTTAAATCCTAACTTGTAATGATTGACACTATTCGTGTAACCTCACCACCTTATTCATGGTGCCACTATCTAATACCATCATCCACTCAAGAATAAGCCTTTTCAATGAGTGTAGCAATTTCCACCTGATACTACTGTCCAACACATCTTGTATCTTCTAACTTCAGATGATTGAGATGGTACAGTATCTTGATGCATTCTACCATTTTACTTTTCAATATGAGCTGTTCAATCCTAACTTGTAATGATTGACATTATTCTTGTAGATAACCTCACCACCTTACTTTAACCTCACCACCTTATTCATGGTGCCACTATCTAATACCATCATCCACTCAAGAATAAGCCATTTCAATGAGTGCTGAAATTACCCCTTGATACTGCTGTCCAGTACATTGTGTATCTTATGACTTCAGGCTAATGAGATGGTACAGTACTTTGATGCATTCTACCATATTACCCTTTCAATACGAGAAATTATATCTTGTAGTGATTGACAATATTCTTGTGCATGGTCTTACCATTCATGGTGCCACCATCTAATAAGTAACACCATCCACTCAAGGAAGGAGATGTTCAATTGATTGACACTATCTCCCAATGAAAGTGCCATGCTCCTTTGCTCAGTTTGTTCTATTTTGTGTTACAAATTGCTGTCAAAACTATTCTACTATATGTTGTGTAAGCAGGTTGTAGGGTCGAAAGTGACTAGATTGTATAGAACATTGTTTTGTGCTTATTTTGGATGCTTTATCCAATGTATCTTCCAATCTTTGCCTTGTGCCCCAAAGTGTTATACCCAGAGGCATAGCTGGAAGCTATGGAAATGTGTAGATGATCTAATAAAGCTCGTCAACTAGTCAGCTAGGTAATAACACTCTGTAATTATCCAGCAGCAGTAGTTGAGTATACTGACCTTGATGAAAGTGACTTGTCTAGTTGTGAGACAATATGCGTTAGTTAAACGCTACATTTGACCGAAATTGAAATATGATGTAGACAGGGGTAGAAAATTCCTATAGACTGGATCACAGGAATGATCACAGCAGCAGTAGATGAGTGTGCTGACTTTGTGGGTGGCAGTGACTTGTCCATTTATGGCTTCACATGAGTTAGAAATAGGTTGCATGTGACAGAAACTGTAACATAAGGTGGACAGGGATTAAATATTTGTGTCAATTAGATTACGGTAATGATCACAGCAGCAGTAGATGAATGTGGTGACTTTGTAGGTGGCAGTGACTTGTCCAGTTATGGCTATACATGAGTTAGAAATAGGTTGCATGTGACAGACACTGTAACATGATGTGGACAGGGATTAAATATTTCTATAAATTAGATTATGGGAATGATCACAGCAGCAGTAGATGAGTGTGCTGACTTTGTAGGTGGCAGTGACTTGTCCAGTTATGGGTATACTTGAGTTAGAAATAGGTTGCATGTGATAGAAACTGTAACATGATGTAGACAGGGATTAAAGATTCCTATCGATTGGATTAGTGGAATGATCACAGCAGCGGTAGATGAGTGTAGTGACCTTGCAGGGCAGTGACCTGTCCACTCAGCCGCTGATGTTAGTGATGAAACCACAGCATGTGACAGGGCAAGGGAGAGTGACGTTATTGAAAAATTACAGTCTCCGTATATGAAAGTAAAATCATGCATGCACCATGTTCATTTTTCAGTCATATGAATTACAGGGAACAAATCATTAATTTATCCACTAAAGGATTAAAATAATTGATTCTACCTAGCAGCGTGCAAAAAAACCTGACCCTGTCCTTTAATAAATGGTTCTGCCAGACAAAGAGTAATGGTCTCTTCACATTAGAAATTCACAATATTTTCGAGTATGTGATGAAACCGCTCGGTTACTGATTACAGATTCAATGCAATGATTCAACTGTACAGTAGGACTTTTGCTTGGAGTGAGGGATTCCGCAATACCGTATCTGATCGATTCTGCATTTCAGTGACTGATTTCCCCTTCTACTGGTTCTGCTTCCCATTGAATGGGTCTTCAGTCTCAAACAAATCTCTATTCCGATGAGCGCACTTAGTGAATGAGTCAACAACCTAGAGAACTCATCGTGCCTGACATTCCACCGAGGGGTTCCACTATTTCATTTAGAAGCCTCCATTCTACTCTTCATTGAATTCACCCACATCCCAGCTTATACCCTTCATTAAAGGGTCCACACTCCAAAGAATTGTTCCTCCTGCCAATGGGCCAGTCTACATTCCAGAGATACTGTATTTACTACATCCATATTCCAGTAATTATAGAAGCCAACATTCCAGTGAGTAATTCGAGTCTCCAGTAGAAGATTGTACCTTCCTCGGACTCTACTTTCCAATGAAAGAATTTACTGTCTATCGGTCACTCTAATGAAAGATTTGAGCTTTCAACGAGCAGGTTGACATTCCAAGGAGTCATTCTAGCTTTCGATAAATGAGTTTACATTCCATTTAGCAATTGTACCCTACCGTAAAGGGATTTTCTTTGCATAAATGGACAGGAGGGTGTGAAGGCTATTTAGACCAAGGCATGAGTGACCTTAAAGGGGTTGCCTCACTACATTGATTCATCTCACCTCAGTCCTGTTTTCTTGGTTTCACTTTGAATTCAGGGACGTATTTACTGGCTTCTACTAGGCTGCAGTAGAAGCCAGGTCTGTAGCTATAGCAACCAGTGCTGTAAGCCTATCAGGATAGATCAAACAGGTCTGTAGCTATATTGACCTGAGGAGCTGATGCAGCCCATACAAGAGGGGATATCTAGGAATAGGTAGGACACTGTTAATGGACATATATTGCAAAGTGACTTGTTTTTGTAAGATCTTTAACATAAAAAGCAATCCTTGTATTCAGACAACCCCTTTAAGGGAAAAAGTCAGTGCTCCTGATGTATATGAATCTATTTTGGAAACATCGATATGATATCACATACCATCCCCAATGATGCCACACATATCGTCTTGCTGTGCTGCATGCTCTTAAAAACACACGCAAGACAAAAAATTACAAGGAACTCTTAAAAATTGAGACATGTGAGCTCTTGAGTCACCTGGTTGATTGGCTAAAAAGGTAAACAAATAGGATATCATTGACAAGTACCTAAAAACCGTAGGAGGCTATATGGCCCATGAACATGAGGGGCTAAAATGAGGTTGTCCCATTCTTCTCATAGTAAAAATGAAACAGTCCAGCCCACCCAACCTCCATTCATACATCTAGTCCTCATTATGAACACAGTAGATAAAGAATAGATGACTGGCACTGGGCTGCATGAAGCTTCACCCTTTTTTGATCCATATAAAAACAAACATCATCAAATGTGAAGAGACAAAATGGCTGACGTGTTGGTAGTCCTTAATCGTAGCCTCCTGGACTAAGGACCAACAGGATCAGAACTGCCTCAGCCATTTTACTTTTCACACTTGGCCATGTTTGTTTTCCCACGGATGGACCAATGGTGAGCTTTTATGGAGCTCAGTGATGGTCAACTGGTCTTTAACCCTACCTTGTTGATTCAGAGGGAGGCAAAAGACCTATTCCGGACTTCAAATATGGTAATCAGAAAAAAAACCTGGATCAATGTCCTGTTTCCAGAATCTAGTCCTCATAACTTACAATACTAGATTTTCAAGAGAGGCATCTAAAAACTTCTTGAGCTTGGTTAATGTATCCACCATTACAACTTCTTGTGGAAGCAAGTTCCACAGTCTCATCACTCTTAGGCTCTGTTCACACAATGAGTATTTCAAGTCCTAATCCAGGCGAATTCTAACTTGAAAAATGTAATCTAAAACCGAAAGTAAACTATCCCCATTGACCTCAATAGAAAATACTCATTGTAGTTCATACAACACGTATTTTTGGAGGTGGGGTTTCAAAACTGCCGTATGGTAAAGAAATTTTGGACATGTTCATTCTTTCATCATGCTCCACACGGAAAACACGGGAAAATTACTATTGATGTCAATGGGGACGGCTAAAAACCCCATGTATTATGCGCCCAAAACATTTGTATGTGGTTTTTACCAAGAATCCGTATCCAAAACCGCAAAAAAAATGAATGGGACTTTTTCCTAACGGTAAACCATGAGTAAATCTAGTCCAAAAAAACTACCCTTAATCCACACGTAATAAGCATATGAAAACACATGGGATGACGCGTATTTCAACAGCAGAATCCAACAAGAAAATGTTACTGTCGTGTGAACATAACCTTACAGTAAAGAATCCCCATCTGTGATGATGGTGAAACAATCTTTTCCTCTGGACGTTGAAGATGCCTCCTTTTCATTGTTACAGGCCTTTTGTCCAAGCTGAATAACCCCGTTTGATAGTATCTTGGTATTACAGTCCACCCATTCCTTCAACCAACTTGGCTGCCTTCCTCTGCAACCTCTCCAGTCCTTCTAATAGACTGGTGTCCAAAATTGTATACAATATTCCATATATGACCTCACGAGTGGTTTGTATAGAAGCAAAATTACATTCCTGTCTTGAGCATTGATGCCTCTCTTGATGCAACCCATGAATTTATTTGCCGTGGCCTTAGCTGCCTGGTATTGGTCGCTATATTTAAGGCGACTGTCCACCAATATCCCCAAGTCTTTTCCAGCCATAGTTTTACTCAGTAACATGTTATATATTATAAAACTGCACCATTTATTTCACCGGCTCAAGTGGGTAGTATGAGGCTCTTTCATCACAGAGACCTATACATGAGCAAATGAAATGGCTACAAGGCCTTTCTGTCAGCAACAGATTGGGAAGACCACTAACATGCTCCACTCTTCAGGTTATTCGGATGGCATAGTGAACTGAAGAAGGTCCCAGAGGATTCCCGATCTTCTCTTGTCATGGAACCCTTAGTCTGTGTCTACACAGCACTGGTTTATGGTTGGATTTTCAGCGCATTCAGTATTTAGAATCCGCTGAAAATCCGACTGTACCCAGCACTGTGTTGACCCCAATAGAAAGTCTGTGCTGTAGTCTACACAGCACGGATTTCCTCCGGTAGGTTTTTGAAATGCTGGCCATCCGGCAGAAGACAGAACATGTTCTATCTTCCGCTGGACTCCTGTCAGATTCCCGCAGCCCCAATGCACTGGGCTGACGATAAATCCGAAAACTGATTTCTACTACAAAACCGCACCAAGAACGGTGGCGCGACGAACTTAAAATATCATTGGATTTCTGACAGAATTTTAACTATGCTGTGTAGACCCGGCCTTAATGTCCGCTGGTGGTTGTTGGCACTTCAGAAGGCAACTCAGCAAGGTAATGATTGTCTACTAACTCCCAATCAGCAAATCATAGATCAGTTAAAGGAGCTGTAGACATTCCATCATCGTTCTTCACGTCAATGACCTGGTCTACAGTAAAAGTGTCAAGGACATTAAGGGCAACATGCATGGACAGGGCTGTGCCAGTAGTCTGGTGTCCTCTCTGACCAGTGTGCTCGATATAGGAGCAGGCGCACTCCAAAATTAGGCGCCTTATGAGGTGCCCACGGCACTTTGTAATGTGCCTAAGTTCGGGGGCGTGCTGGAGGCGGGGCGCACTACAACCGTACGAAGCTACACATTTATATCTTCAGTACGGCAAATCCAGGCGCATTACTGCTGGAACAGGTAGAGCACTTTAGAAGTGGTTTACCTGAGCCAGAAGTGTCACTTTGTAGCTAGGAAGCGCCTAATCTATGGCCCACAGAAGAACAGGTTCATAGATTCAGGCACATTCTACACTACTAAAGTGCGCAATAAAATTGGCGCCTGGGCACCAAAAACCATACATGTCGCCCTAAGTGACTATATTAAATGCAGTGCCTGTTGAAGGAATATGGCAAAAATACATGGAAATCGCTAAAGAAGCATTTATGCTATTTATCATACATGAAAAAACATTGAGGCTCTTAGTTCACATGTTTTTGATCAAAAAATGTTTAAACCACCCACGAACTTACAAAGTGATCTCAGGTCGGGTGGTCCTACGCTATCTTTACCTCTCTATATAGGGAGGAAGGGATGCCTCCATTTTGGTTTTCTGCACCCCACTTTTCACAGGCTGTTATAAGAGTGCAGCTTGTAGGGTTGGTGTGTTTTTTTTATTTCTTTCTCTCTGGATAATGGAGATTGGTTGACCAAATGAGAGGCCTGAATTTGGCTCTAAAGATAGCGTAGGACCACCTGACCTGAGATCACTTTGTAAGTTCGTGGGTGGCTTAAAAATTTTTTGATCAAAAATATGTGAACTAAGAGTGTTGAAGGAATATCACACAATCTTAAGAGCTGTTGTATGGGATACAGAGGTTTCAGTCTTATAGAAGACTCCATTTGAGTAACCTACAAGTGGCTACTGGTAGACCTCACTACAGATTTTGTATCGGGGCTCTGATCATCACATTATGACTCCTTGGTTGACTTTTTACATTTCACACCAAATTAATTCATGCCATCATTTATTGTGTAGCTCTACTTTTCACTGCATGAGTTCACATACCGATGAGTGATTCCACAATGCGGCTCCTCTCCACTTTACAATCGTCAAGTTTACCGTCTTCTATGTCATCCTACCATCTACCGGGTGGCATTATCTTTTAATGAGTGACACTACATTTTTTTCCCTGGGTTACTTTCCCAGTGAGTAATTGACTCGGGTTACTATCAGTGAGTGACACTGATTTTAATGAGTGACATTACCTGCCAATGATGGATATGTACAATTACAATACAATAATTGTGACTGCCTGGCGATGGCTGCTCCTTACAGGTTTCATGAAGAATAACAGATGTTTGTCACAAAAAGGCACATTTTTTGGGGCCGAGGCAATTTCTTCGTCCAATTATGGCATTTTGTATGAAGGGTGCTAGCCATTACAGACAGCTTTCCTTGTAATAAGACTTATTCCCAACATGTTGTCTTCTACTGACAGCACCTGAAACAAGTGATCTACCACTGGTACCAAACCTACTGTCATCATCATCATCCATCGCTTCTTTTGTTAGGTGAATTAGAATTATTCTGTAAATTATCACATACATTCGATGACCATGAAGCTGGACAAGTTTGGACCACGAAGAATGGTCACTGCCTGGTTTTATACCTACTGAGAATGCAATACAATCAACGACGCACCTAAGATCCAAATGTGAGGCACCAGAACCCGAGACCTTATGGACAAGAAGACAGATGTCATAGGTTCTAGTTCTATTTCTCTATAGGTAAACCATAGACCAACCTACCGAATAGACTACTTCCAAGGGTGAGAAAATCCTGTCCAAAATTCCAAAAGGAATTCAAACCCAACAAATAGATAAGATGCTTACTGCCGTCCTAAAAAGACAGAGGGACCAGGACTGTGCAGATCATAATAATACACCGTGGTCTAGCAAATAATGAGATTGCTTTCAAATGGATGTATATTCAATAAATGAGATTGGCCATGCTTTGCATTGTGCCGGGGAAAGCAAATAAGAGTGTTATGCCATGAAGTAGGCTGCCTCCACCAGCACGAGACACCCGTCAAGAGAGACCACCTTTTCATAAATTTCTAATTGACCACTCAGAGAGTAAATCCTGGCATGGAAATAATACAGGTTGCCGTGCAGAGAAACAGACCGACGTCCACAAATAGAGGCCAGGTGGCCTGTACGGGCTGCCACAGAATAGTCACGGACACGACAACAAGACACATACAGGAGGGGAAGGTGGATAGATAGATAATAGATAGACAGATGAAAGATGAAATAGATATATATGATTTAGATATGAGATAGATACATAGATAGATAGATATGAGATAGATAGAAAGAAAGAAAGAAAGATATGAGATAGAAAGAAAGATATGAGCTAGATAGAAAGATATGGGATAGATATGAGATAGACAGATAATGAGATAGATGGAAAGATATGAGATAAATATGAGATTGATAGATAGATGATACGCGATAGATATGAGATAGATAAATAAGTAGAGAGATACATAGATTAATAGATTGATAGGAGATAGATACATAGATATGAGACAGGTAGTTAAATATGAGAATGATAGATACAAATTAAACGTAAAGAAAGATAGATATGAGACGTATACATAGACAGAGATAGATAAGTAGAAAGATTAATAGATCAATAATAGATAGATACATAGATATGAGAATGAAAGATACATAAATAGTAACATATATATGAGACGGACAGATGTGAGTTGGATAGATTAACGTATATGACAGATAGTTATGTGATAGATAGGTACATGTATAGATAGATAAATCAACAGATAGATAGTATTTAGATAGAAAATATATAAGTTGAAAGATAATAGATATTAAATAGATAGGTAGATGATAGATAGATATAAGATAGATAGATAGATAGATAGATAGATAGATAGATTAGATAGATAGATAGATAGATATGAGATAGATAGATAGATAGATATGAGATAGATAGATAGATAGATAGATAGATAGATATAAGATAGATAGATAGATAGATAGATAGATAGATAGATATGGGATAGATAGATAGATAGATATGAGATAGATAGATAGATAGATATGAGGTAGATAGATAGATAGATATGAGATAGATAGATAGATAGATAGATAGATATGAGATAGTTAGGCAGATAGATATGATAGAGATAGATAGATAGATAGATAGATAGATATGAGATAGATAGATAGATAGATAGATATGCGATACAGAGATAGGATAGATAGATAGATAGATATGAGATAGACTAGATAGATAGATATGAAGATAGATAGAAAGATATGAGATAGATAGATATAGATAGATATGATAGAGAGATAGATAGATAGATTTGAGATAGATAGATAGATAGATAGATAGGAGATAGATAGATAGATAGATAGATAGATAGATAGATAGATAGATATGAGATAGATAGGTAGAAAATAAATAAATATGAGATAGACAACAGATAGATAAATAGATAATACAAAATAGATTGGTAGGTAAATAGATAGATATAGACAGATTGATCATAGTGATCAATTAGATAGACAGGAGCTGTAAACCAGTACATACCTGACATATATCATGTACATTTTGGGTTACCTTGGTGCTTTCTTGAACATACAGCCCACAGATCGACATATCACTATGCATTTATTTTGCAGACACATAATTCTCAATAGACGGATATTAAAAATCAAACTAACCCCTGCAGATACGGCAATCCTGCTGTGCATACTAAACAGTGTAGTCAGATATACATGAGCCCTGTGCACACACGCATGTATACGCTGCATGCCTATGCAGATACAGAAAGATTGGAGTTCCTCACCTTGGAATAGTGTCTTTTTCCCCAGATGTTTATGTTTTGGAGGATTGGGGTGAAGCCTGGTCACCGATTCTCCCCAAGAAGACCACCTGCCATGGACATGATCCCACAGAGGTGGAGCCTGGTAGCTAGGCCCCTCCTCCTGCGCTTTATTGCCACTGTCCAAGGATGTAGAAAGAATACTGGCCTTCTGTCAACAGGACAGTTGTCCACGTCTTTGGAGGGCTGTGAATAAGCCAGCCTCTTGTAGTAAAAGAATATGGCCACCTGTCCAGTATGGCTGCTCCCGGCTCGGTGGTGGAGGGATGTGTGTGGCACTAGACCAAGAGTCCAGAGAACACGGTCTCTTCAGAGACACTGGCGACAATCTGGCTGATTCCAGACCCTTTCTCACCAAAACCCCAGTCCGTCTCCTTTGCCCCCTTAGCCTCTCGGACATGTACTAGCTGCCGTGGTGAGCACTGGGCTTGGATTTGCCACGTTTGCCTGTGGTGGGCCTTGCCATAGGTCAGCCGGATTCCTCTTCCTTCTGCTTTCCGTACTGGTGGCTCTTCAGGATTGATGAGGCTTCTCCGAGCTCTCGTTGACTGTGAATCCCTGCTGTAGCCGCAGGATGGAAGACCGTCTTCCTACACGCTAGCCGGAGCGCTACCCCTCTGGCCTGACCGTTTTCAGAGACATTCCCCGAGATTAGCCATTGCAGGATTTCTGAAATGTGGAGATTGGGGACTGGAGGGGGTCGTCAAATGCTTGTGCGGACTACGGCCACATGGGATGTGTTCACCCCCCACCTGTCAGCAGATATTAGCCCTTTCGCCTTGTCTTCTCCAATGGGCTAGTGCTCTTCACCTGTGAAGTAACTAGTCACTGTCAATTGTCCAACCGCCTCCGATGCCCCCGGTGGCCCGGTCGCTCTCCAGGGTGCTGGGTAATTGTCTTTTTGCCTATAGCTGCCCCCCGTAGGTAGTCACTCAACGGCCACTTGTATCCGATTGTCTGGGAGCAGGAATCTTGACATCCATCATTTTAAACATGATTACCAGTGTATGGGGGAGAGCGTCAAAGCGGCGGCACTGGAGAGAAGGAGGCAAAGCCCCGGCAGGTCCTGACTACCCCTCTATCATCTCATTATTGCTGCTGTCTCTCTGGGTGGCTATCTGGGCGCTCCATCTCCTGGAGGTGCTAGGTACCTGACTGTCCCTTTCACAGCACCTGTCTCGGTGACGTCTCGGGGACTGTTATCCGTCTCTCGCCAGCTGCCTGTCTCTTCTCCTCTGGCATTCCTTCTCTGGTAGATTGGGGAGCGCTCTCTTTTCCCTGCTGTCTCTTTTCTGCTCAGGGATCAGGGATGTTCTCCACCGCCGCTGCTCCTCTTCTTCTTCTTGTAATTTTGTATCCCACGTAAAGAAATAACAAAGAAAATAAATGAGAGATTGTGGGGCTGTTTCGGTCTCCAGCTCCTGCCCCTCCTCTGTCTCTCCCTCCCTTGCGCTCTGGCTCTCCTTCGGTCGCTCCCTTCGTCCCTCCTCCTCACTCCGTTTAACCCTTAGTCAGATGCAAATCTCCTCAGCCCAGCACTCTCTCTTTCATCTCAGCTGTCTCTTGTGCTGTCTGCCATCCCCTGCCCTCAGAGCAGGCTCTCTGGCTCAGTGTCTCATTGATGCCTCACCTCCACCATTGTGTGCAGGCGTCTCTGCTCTCCTTGCTGCTGTCCCTCCATCTCCCTATCTCCACCCTCTCCCTCCTCTCTCTCCATCTTTCGCCTGCTTCATCTACCTCTCCTCCTCTTTCTGTACAAACATTTCTGTCTCACTCCATCTTTGGTCCCCTCCCTCCCAGCATCCTTTCCCTGTACATGTTATTACACAGAGCTTTCTATGTACATATCCCACTACATCTGTCCTGCGCACCCCCCGTCCTATTCCCATTGCTCTCTATACACATCATACACTGCTCATTAGGGTTTCATTGGAGCTGTGCATACACAGCGGGCTCTGCCATTATCGGTGCCAGGGAGGCATGGGGGGGGGGCCCAGGGATGGCAATGGCTGAAGGTGGCGGGTACATCCAAAGGGTCTGCTAGTGCCCCCGTCACCACAGACATCGCACTGCATGGGGGTTGTATCATATTTCTATCTATACACTATCTTCTGCATCGATAGAGTATCTACATATCTATCTATCTATCTATCTATCTATCTATCTATCTATCTATCTATCTATCTATCTATCTATCTTCTATCTATCTACTATCTATCTATCTTCATATCTACCCTATCATCTATCTATATCTATCTATCTTACTATCTATCTATCTCATACTCTATCTATCTATCTCTATCTATCTATCTATCCCTATCTATCTATCTATCCTATCTATCTATCTCATATCTATCTATCTATCTATCTATCTCATATCTATCTATCTATCTATCTATCTCATATCTATCTATCTATCTATCTATCTCTCATATCTATCTATCTATCTATCTATCTATCTATCTATCTATCTATCTCATATCTATCTATCTATCTATCTATCTATCTATCTATCTATCATCTATCTATCTCTATCTATCTATCTCACTTCTATACTATCTATCATATCTAACTATCTCAGATCTATCTATCTAACTCCTATCTAACTATCTAATATCTATCTATCTATCTATCTACTATCTATCTCATATCTATCTATCTATCCATATCTATCTATCTATCTATTATCTATCTATCTTATATCTATCTATCTATCCTATCTATCTATCTTTTCTATCTATCTATCTATATCATATCTATCTATCTATCTTTATATCTATCTATCTATCTCCTATCTATCTATCTATCTATTCATCTATCTCATATCTATCTATCTATATATCTATCTATCTCATACTATCTATCTATCTCATATTTATCTCGTCTATCTATCGTATCTATTATCTAATCTATATCTATCTATCATCTATCTATCTATCTATCTCATATTTATCTGTCATCTATCTATCTATCTCATATCTATCTATCTATCTATCTCATATCTATCTATCTATCTATCTTATATCCTTCTATCTATCTATCTATCTATCTATCTATCTATCTCATATCTATCTAGCCATCCCACATCTATATATCTATCTATCTATCTATATCTATCTATTCCTATCTATTATCTTATCTAATCTATCTCTATTTATCTATCTATCTATCTCTTTATCTATCTATCTATCATATCTATCTATCTATCTTTTCCCCATATTTATCTGTCTATCTATCTGTATCTATCTATCTATCTATCTATCTATCTTTCTATCTCTCTCATATCTATATATCTTTATATGTATTATCTATATATCTATCTATCTATTATCTATCTATCTATCTCATAACTATCTATCTAACTATATAACTATCTCATATCAATCTATCTATATATCTATCTATCTTCATATCTATCCATATCTATCTATTTTATCTATCTATCTATATATCTATCAAATCCCTATCTCATATCTATCTATCTATCTATCTATCTACTATCTCTATATTAATCTATCCATACACTATTTTTCTTTATCTATCAATTTTTATCTATCTTTTCTCTCATATCTAATCAATCTATCTATCACATCTATGTATCATTAATATATCTAATCTTATTCTATTCATATTAATTCTAATATCCTTGTTTTTCTTAACATTATCTATCTATATCAATTACAGTATATCATATTTTTCTATATATCCATTTTTTCTATATATTTTCTCTTTTTTATCTATCCATACATGATCTGACAATCTATATTTCTTGTTGTTCTATCTATCTATCTATCTATCTATCTATCTATCTATCTATCTATCTTATATCCTATCTTCTATCTACCCTCAATTTTAATGTTTTTCTTTTTACCTTATACCTTATATATCTATACATTATCTTTCTTTCTGTCCTCATAGCTACATATCTATCAATCTCATATCTATCTATCTCCTATCTATCTATCTATCTATCTATCTATCTATCTCCTATCTATCTCTATCTATCATTTTTTATCGATCTTATCTATCTATCTTCTATCCTTATCTATTGTATTTTTTATCTAACTATCTAGCTATCTCCTATCTAATCTATCAAAATTCTTATTATCCCCATTCTTTTATATATCTATCTTTTATCAAATCTATCTATCTCATAATCTTATCTGTTGCTATCTCCTATCTCTCTATCTATCTCTATCTATCTATCTATCTATCTATCATAACTTCTATACTCCTCTTCTATCTATCTCCTATCTATCACTATTTAATCTATCTATTCTGTCCTTCATATATATCTATACTTAATTCTTTCTATCCTCATATCTACTATCTATCTCTATCATCTATCTATCTCATATCTTTCTATCTATCTATCTATCAAATTTCTATCTATCTATCTATCTATCTATCATCTATCTATCTATCTATCTATCTATCTATCTATCTATCTATCTATACTATCTATCTATCAATCTATCTATCTATCTATCTATCTATCTACTATCTTCAATCTATCTATCTATCTATCTCATATCTATCTATCTATCTATCTATCTATCTATCTTTGCATCTATCCATCTATCTTTTGATGTCGAGATTTTCAGGGTTGCTGCATCTCTCTATCTCTTTTTCCTTCTATCACTCCTTCCATTGTAGATCTGAGCTGAACAATCCCGATCATGCATTATAATGACCTCATTGTAATGTTTTTTAATTTTTTTCCTTTCTGGAGCTCGCAGCTTGGAGTGAACTCTATACATAGACAAATATCCCTTCACCCATATATATCGTATCTCTTCAGCATCTGTTTCCCAGTCTCCAGTATATACATATATGAGGTATATATAGACATTTATCATCTACAGAATTGGCCTCTCACCCTGCGATGAATCCCCCTCTTCCATGTATCTTATGTAATATGACTGTCTGCAGACGGATGTAGCTATAGACATATCAGCACCCCAGTACTTGCCGGGCCTAGGTGCCAGCATAGCCTGTGCTGGTGATAGAGCTCCTTTTTCTGTGCATTTGTGAATCACTTGCCCTAGAGGTGCCAAGCTCTTTATCCTGCCATGTCCTAGAGGTGCCAAGCTGAGTGCAGTGACAGATGGCAGGGGGTGATGTGAGCAAGATGGTGCAATCCAGACTCCCACAATCCGGGGACACAGTGACTCAGTCACCTTACAAGAGGCAGATCTTAGCAGCTATGACTTGTGTGATCCCTACAAGACTGGAGGTGATGCCGGGCTGCGGGGTTATCACTGAGCCTCAGGTCTATATGTATATCCCATGTACACAAGGGCTGCGGTGCATCTCCACATGTGCGGCTGAATCAGCGCTTGCCTGGGACTGCGAGTATTAATGTCGTGGGGTTAAAGATGAAAATATTAAACCATCCATCAGCTGTCACCAATTACACAATATAGAGAAGCCGTATCCAGCAGTGGACATATAAAGCCGCTCATAAGAGGACAGTGATTCACACGCCAAGTGGATGCTAACAGCAGCCTGAAATGAAAGCAATAAAATATCTCACTATTTTAATGTAAGACGGGGCTGAAGCAGAGGCCGTGGAGACCCCTGGGAAGCACGTGCGGGGGCCTCGGTCTCACTTTTTAGAGGGAGGAGTGACAATTCCATAATACTTCACAAATAATACCGCCATATGTTGTTTAAGTAATAACACTAGCGTGGAATAACCGGTGTCATACGGTGGTTTTCAGGATTTTTTTTGCCGTAATGGGTATTTTATTGAGAAATACTACTTATATAACAGCACTGTATGCTTTTTAGATAATAATGACATACAGTGCCTTGAGAATAGTGTCATATGGTACGCCTCCTATATGATAGGGCCATACAGTAACTACGTAATATTGCCAGACGATGCCTACCTAACAGTGCAAAATGCTTTTTACATAATAACACCATACAGTGCCTTGAGAATAATGTCATATGGTACGCCTCCTATATGATAGGGCCATACGGTAACTACATAAAAGTGTCATACAAATCCTACCTAACAGTGCAATATGCTTTTTACATAATAATAATGCCATACAGTGCCTTGAGAATAGTATCATATACCTCCTACATAGTAGTGCCATGCATCGCCTACATAATAGTGTCATACAGTACACTTCCTACGTAGTAGTGCCATGCAATAACTACATTATAATACCATACACTGCTTACATAACAGTGCAACATGCTTTTTGCATAATAAGGCCATACAGTGCCTGGAGAATAGTGTGCCACACCTCCTACATCACCTCTTACATGATAGTGCCATACAATGCTTACATAATATTGTCATAAAGTTCCTAGTAATGCTATGCAGTACCTTGAGAATAGTGTCATACACCTCTTACATAGTAGCGCCATGCATCGCCTACACAATAGTGTCATACAGTACACTTCCTACGTAGTAGTGCCATGCAGTAACTACGTTATAATACCATACACTGCAACATGCTTTTTACATAATAATGCCATACAGTGCATGGAGAATAGTGTGCCGCACCTCCTACATAATACTGCCATACAATACCTACATAATAATGCCATACAATGCTTACATACATAATATTGCCATACAATGCCTACCTAACAGTGCAAAATGCTTCTTATATAATAATGCCGTACAGTGCCTTGAGAATAGTGTCATATAGCACACCTCCTATATGATCGTGCCATGCTGTAACTACATTAAATACCATACACTACTTACATAACAGTGCAACACAGAAAGTGATCTCAACTTTTTAAATGGCTTTTGTGGTCTTAAAAACAGATAACACTAAATTCTGTGATATTATGGTCAAGTTAAACTTTGCTACATCCATATAATACCCACATGACAGCTGCATTCATTGCCTACATAATAAAGCCATATATTTGCTACATGGTAGGGCAATACAATACCTACATAATATTGTCATTAAGTTCCTTCATAATAGTGTCATACAACAGCTATATAAAAGGTACATACATTGCCTACATAATAGCGCATAAAGTTCCGAGATAATAAAGCAATTCAATGCCTATATAATATTGTCATTCAGTTCCTACATTGTAGCGCCATACAGTACGCACATACGTTTTCCAACAATGCCTACATAATATTGTCAAATACTTCCTAAATAATAGTGCCATGTAACACCTACATGATAGTACCATACAGTGCCTACATATTAGTGCCATACAGTGACTACATATTAGTGCCATACAATACCTGCTTAATAATGCCTAAATAGTAATGTCATTCAAATCCAGCATAATAATGTCATGTAAACCCCACATAATACTGCCATACAATACCTACATGATAGTGCCATGTAATGCCTTCATAATGTTGTTACATAGTTAGTACGGTTGACAAAAGACATGTGTTCATCAAGTTCAACCAAGGGTGGGTAAAATGTGGGTGAGGGAGAGAGACAAGGAGTTCAAGCCCAGCCTCCCCATTGGTTAATGCCCTGAAACCCACAAGGCAAGAACCAATCTGCTCCAGGGGAGACCCCATCTCTGACCCCAGAGCCGCCACCAGCCAGGATCCAGAATTTTACATAGCTACATATGTATTAATATTCTTTAGTTCCAGGTAGGTATCTAAGCATTTCTTGAAATTCCCAACTGTTCCTGCTGTGACCAGCTCCTCGGGCGGCTATTCCACAGATTCACAGTCCTTACAGTGAAGAACGCCCTTCTCCTCTGGAGATTGAATCCAGCTGAAGGGAATGTCCCCTTGTCTTTTTATATTTATATAAATTAATCATGTCCCCCCGAAGCCATCTTTTCTCAACCCAAATCAGTTCAATTCTACTAACCTCTCCTCATAACGAAGATGCTCCATTTCCCTTATAAGTTTGGTTGCTCTTCTTTGCACTCTCTCTAGCTCCATTACATCTCTTCTATAAACTGGGGCCCAGAACTGAACAGCATATTCTAAGTGAAAATTAAAAATGAATATATACCTACCTACTGACTGGAGGTGTACATTCCTACATACCTTCAAGGGCTCTATATAACTACCCACCAACCTATAGGGGGTCTACATAACTACATATTATGGACCTATATTCCTACTTATTGGGGAGGCCTATATAGATACCCATGTACTTAATAGGGGACCTAGATACCTACCTATTACAGAACCTATAAGTCTACCTATCTAAAATAGGGCTTACCTATCTGCCTATCCAGTTTGGTGGTGTACCTAGATACTATACTGGTGGATGTAACTACCAAGTTTTAGTCTTGTTTCATGAACCCATATAAGAATATGGGTATATGAAACAAGACTAAAACTTTGTGCACAAATGGCCGTTTGGAGGCACTTTTACTATTATAGGCAAAAGTGGGTCATTATTACCATTTGGGTCGCTGTAGATGGGGAGTTTGTACAGAAATAGGAATTGGTAGGGAAGTGCTTGAAAAGTGATGAGTCTAAGATGTTTGTTTTGTAAATTCTACAGTGAAGAGTCGTGGCCGGGAGAAGTCATCATGGCGGTCTAGGCCGAATAGAGAAAAAAAAGGCAAAGAACAACTCATCAGAGACAAGAAAAAGTCATCAGAGATGTCTCCTGTGAGTACCTGGATGTAACTTCACTGTAATTACTTATATGTGTACAGAGCACCTGTGTACAAATGATAACTTCCACTGTATGGTCACTGTATGGCAGTAATATTGGTCATAGTATAATGGTTTATGTTCAGTAATTTTATGTTGTATTATACAGCCACGATGTGGTGGTGATATGTGTTCATGATGTGTTGGTAATATTTGGTCACTAAGGGCGACACGTATGATTTTTGGCGTTTAAAAGCCAATTTTTATGCACATAACAATAGTATAGAATGTGCCTGATTTATGAACCTGTTCTACAGCAGGTCATAAATCAGACGCATTCTAGCGCTAACACAACATTGCTGGCTCAGGTAAACCACTTTGAAAGTGCTCTACCTGTTCCAGCAGAAATGCGCCTAGAATTGCTGTATTGAAGCTATAAATCTATAGCTTCTTACGGTTCTAGTGCGACCCGCCTCCCGCACGTCTGTAATGAGCCTAATACTGGCATATGCGAGGTTTAAAACTATTGTGAACGGGGCTGCACCTGATCTCGGGCTAAAAAGACACCGACTTTTGAACACACTGCACTGGTTTAAAACCTATCAAGGTGGGTGGAGTGAAAAAAAACAAAATGGAGGCAGCCACTTCCTCCAAACTTAAACTAGAAACAATATATGGTTATGCACAGTCAAAAAAAAAACAGATAGTGCTCCAGTTTATAGTGTGCCACTGTTTTTTGGAATATGTATGTATACTACAGCCGCACCAGTGTTGCACCTATGTTAATTTTTTTTTAAACTTTTTTTTGGGATGTGCATAACCATATATTGTTTCTAGTTTGCGTTTGAAGGAGTGGCTGCCTCCATTTTGTTTTTTAGCACTCCACCCACTTTGATAGATTTTAAACCAGTGCAGTGTGTTCAAAAGTTGGTGCCTTCTCTCCCTGAGATATGGAAGTCTGAACAGAGTCCATGTGAGGTAATAATAGGGGAAACAATAGTGTAGGACAACCTGCCTTGAGGTCCCGTTGAAATTCGGAGGTGGCTTAAACAGTTTTGATTAAAAATGTGAACTGAGAACCTCAAAAAACTTTTCATATATCCTAGATAACAGAATTGCTTTTTTCAAAATTTCTATATCCCCTTTGATAGTGCTCCAGTTTATAGTGTGCCACGGTTTTTTGGAATATGTATGTATACTACAGCCACACCAGTGTTGCACCTATGGTAATTTTTACCTCCGGTAATTATGGGCCCCCCCCCCGTATTTGAGCAGGTACATTCAGGGCCCCCCAGCCGGTATGTAGGTAAAATAGGGGCCCCTCGGCGGTAGCTAGGTAGCTTAGGGCCCAGTGTAGGTAGCTTAGGGCCCCCCTTCTGTAGTTTTAAACCCCCCTCCTTTAATTTTAAGGCCCCTCCTTTAGTTTCAGGCACCCTCCTTTAGTTTCAGGCCCCCTCCTTTAGTTTCAGGCCCCCTCCTTTAGTTTTAGGGCCCCTCCTTTAGTTTTAGGGCCCCCACATAGCTAATTACTCACCTTTCCACACTCCCTCAGCTACTCCGTCTGTTCCCGGCCCCAAGCCTGCTGCTTTAGGCTTGGAGTCTATGACAGGAAGCTCGGCAGGCGGCGAGATGACGTCACATCCGCCACGCTGCGTGCAGAGCTATGTACGGCAGGGACAGGAAGCGCACAGCTCTCCCTGCCATGCCATTCATCTTAATTGTATGCGTGTCGCAAGGACGTGCATACAATTATTATTATTATTATTATTTATTTTAAAGCGCCATTGATTCCAGGGCGCTGTACCTTCGAGGGGGTTACATACAGAACATAAGTCAAACGAGTACAATGATAAGTGATTAATGACAATTGGCACGACAGAGGGAGAGAGGACCCTACCCGCGAGGGCTTACAATCTACAAGGAGGGAGAAAGAGACAGGAGGTGAGGGGCAGACATGTCTGTGGAGGAAGTAGTGACAACAAGGTTAGTGTAGGTTATAGGCAAGAATGAAGAAATGGGTTTTCAGGCCGCTTTTGAAGCTGGTGAAAGTGGAGGAGAGTCTGATGTGTTGGGGGCAGTGAGTTCCAGAGTGTGGGTGAACCACGGGAGCAGTCTTGGAGACGGTTGTGTGAGGAGCTGATAAGGGGAGAGCAGAGGAGAAGGTCCTGTGAGGAGCAGAGAGTGCGTGAGGGGAGATATGAGGAAATTAGGGCAGAGATGTATGGAGGGGAGAGGTCATGGAGAGCCTTGTAGGTCATGGATAGTAGCTTGAAATGAATTCGCTGGGCAATGGGAAGCCCGTGAAGGGATTGGCAGAGGGGAGAGGCAGAGGAGTAGCGAGGAGGAGGTGGATAAGACGGGCAGCAGGAGTTAAGGGTGGATTGGAGGGGAGCGAGGGTGCAGCTGGGAGGCCACTGAGAAGGATGTTGCAGTTTGTCTAGGGGGAGATGACAAGGGGGATGGGACCAGCATTTTGTAGTGTCATAGCCGAGGAATGAGCGGATGCGAGAGATGTTTTTCAGGTGGAGGCGGAAAGGGAGAGGTGAGGGTTTGGAATGTGTGGTTTGAAAGATAGAGCGGAGTCTAGGATTTACCCCAAGGCAGCGGACTTGCGGGACCGTGAGAAGTGTAAGAGCGTTGACTGAGATAGAGAGATCAGGGCAGGGTAAAGTTGGATGGTGGAAAGATGATGAGTTCTCTTTTCTCCACATTTAGTTTTAGGAGACTTGATGAGAAGGAGGAAATGGACGACAGACAGTCAGGGATCCGGGAGAGTAGAGAAGTGACATCTGGGCCGGAGATGTAGAGTTGGGTATTGTCAGCATACAGGTGGTAATGAAAGCCATGTGATGCTATGAGCTGACCGAGGCCAATAGGTTAGATAGAGAAGAGTAAAGGACCCAGGACTGACCCCTGGGGGACACCAACAGAGAGAGGCCGAGGGGAGGAGGTGGAGCGAAAATGAGAGACTGTGAAGGTCCGATCAGTGAGGTACGAGAAGATCCAGGAAAGAGCCAAGTCCGTGATGCCGAGGGAGGAGAGGATTTGTAGCAGGAGGGAATGGTCGACAGTGTCAAAGGCGGAGGACAGGTCTAAGAGGACGAGCACAGAGTAGTGGCATGAGGCTTTAGCAGTTACTAGGTCATTAGTGACTTTGATTAGGGCGGTTTCGGTAGAGTGGTGGGGTCGGAAACCAGATTGTAGTGGGTTAGGAAGAGAGTTGGAGGATAGATGGGAGGACAGCTGAAGATAGACGTGCTGCTCGAGGAGTACAATTAAGATATCCTCTGTGAAGCAAGGGGGCGGAGCCTGTCAACGGAGGCGGGCCCTCCTTGGCTTCACAGACCGCCTGGGCCCCGTAGAGCTGTACTGGTTGTACTGCCCTAACGGCGGCCCTGCCTGCACCTATCATGTGTCACTTAAAATACTGGTATCTTCTTATGTCGGTTCACTGAGGGGCATGGATGTGACTACAACATCTGCACCCCATACAACAATGCCTCTACCATGGGGCTTCACTTTGTATTACTCCAGTTTCAAAGGGTTTGTATATAAATCCAACAGATGAAAAGTAGAGACATGCTCCGGTTTATGCTGTATTTCCATAACAAGAACTAAAAGTGCTATAACTCTTCCATACTTAGCTGTATACATGCGCTCCCAAAAGTGTATCTCAGATTTACACTCTCACATGTTTACCCTAAAATTTATAAAAAGAGACCATTTGAATCCAAAGTAATCATTTTACTTATCACATTTTCACATGGAGGCACAGCAAACTTGATGGTTAACATTTTTAATTGGGATCCAAAACATTGGTGGCTACATTCACACTGGCTATGGAAATATAATATTAATAGGAGTGTAAGGCCCTGTTCACACGGCGGGTTTGGCCGCGGTTATGGCTGCGGGTTCCGACGTGGTTTCCGTGGCCAAAACCGCGTCCAAATCACGGCTAGTTTATTAACATGGTTTCCTATTGGAAACCACGTTAATATTCACATGCCGCGGGTTTGGCGGTGTCGCCGCGGGTGGTGCGCGGCTGGCCAGCGGCTTGCAGCGCGGTTTGCCTCTGCCTATTAATTTGCATGGGGCAAACCCTCTCCGCAATCCGCGCCCCAAGCCATGGCCCCCCAACCGGGGCCAAGGCCATGGCGAGCCCCCGGGGCAAAAACCCCGCGTCGGGGGGTTTTGGGGCCGCGGGGAAAAACCCCCGGCGAAAGCGCAGCGGGAAACCCGGGGCCCCAAAACCAGCCCGTGTGAAAAGGGGCCCTAAAAAAAAAAGTTTATCAGTGGGGGAAACCATTAAAGGGGGTTATTTCATTTCCCAAAAGATTTATTTTCATGAGAAGAGAGAGAAAGAAAAGTTTAGCGTGAGGGGGGGAAAAACAGAAAATTAAAATTCGACGTGTGCGGGTGGGGGGTTTTGCTGTGTTCAAAAAACAACAACAGGGGTTTCCAGCGGGAAAAGGGGGAGAGATCTTGTGCAGGTATTTTTAAACAAAAAAAAGGGGATAAAGGGTGAATAATTTTGTTCTGCCCACTGTGGGAGGCGAGGTGAAATTTACTCTGCAGGATTTTTCACTGTTTTGGGAAAGGGGAAAGGGAGAATAAAAATAACCACCCATCTTTTCCCAGAGCCGGTAAGGGGCCAAAGCCCAAATCTATTTAAAAATTTATGAAAGACCGGAGGCGAAAAAAATGTGGGAATATAACATCGAGTTTACATTATTTTCAACTTCCAAATAAATTCCCTTACCCTCAGAAAATTTTTTTCCAAAACCCCCTCCCCCCCCCCACAAAAATGAATTCTCACGGGGCAAAAACCTTTGTTGGGTTGGGGGTTTTGCCAAAGAGAAAACTCTTTGCTGGGAAAAGGGGGACAAAACCCCAAATCCCCATTTTTAAACTCTTCTTTAGCAACCAGTATAAAAAGGGGGCCTTGGCCAAATTGAGGGGAAACGGAAAAAAAAAAAAAACCCTTTTAAAAAGGGGTTTCCCCTTTTTAAACCCTTCAAAAATGGGGCTTTTTCCCAGCCAAAATTTTTGGCTTCACACGGGCCCAAACACCTTTTTGCATTTTCGGGGGCAAAATCCAGTGACTTTCGGGTCGACTTTCAAAGGCTCGGGGGCCCTCATTGGGGTTTTTCTGTCACATTTAAAATCAAATTTTCCCATTTTGCTTCTGCTACCGCCTTTGAACCTTTTTTGGGTCTCCCTTTCCAAAATTTCCTTTTACGTCGCCCATTTTCCCGGGCCCATCCCCCCGGCGGGTTTTCAATCAAAATTTACAGCCCTTTTTTGGGGTTTTAAAAAAAACCTGTTTAAATATCCATCAGCAATTTTTTTACATTAGAAAAATCTGTACCAGTAGTTTAAAAATGAAAAGGATTTTCGGGGCCGGCGTTTTTTTTAAAAACCAGTTTTTGGGCTAAAAAAAATTTAGAAAACAATGTTCTTCTTCTCCCGGGGTTTTCGGGTGGAACATAAAAAAACTTTCTGTTGTGAAGGAGGATGGCTAAAAAGAAACCAAACCCGCGGGAAAAAAGCTGCCCCCCTTTTGTGCAAAAAGAAAAAGAAAAAATACCAGTCAGATAATCTGACCGGTATTTTGGCATTGCCATGTGAACACATCCTTAGAGAGAGGTTGGTCTTAAACCTTAGGAGCCCCCTCTCAGGGACCCCACTTTATTACCCCTCCTGTTTTCAAACTGAGCTGTCTACTGTTTTTCCCAAGACCTTTCCAAATCAACCCAAACAAACCAGGATCACATTTTCATCCCAAATTAACACCCAAGGCCAAAAACTTTCCAAAAAACAAATCCGGGCCCAAACTCGATGGGTTTTAAAAGGACGGGCCCCACCAGAAAAGGGGTTTTTCCGCTGGGGCCCCCAAACTGGGACCTAATTTACCGTTTTCCCCTTTTTTAGGACCCCCAACCCACCTTACCCTCTAGGGGGTTTCATTTTTCCCAGGCAAACTCAATACCCCAAAACCCCCAGCAGCCTTTCCAAAAGGGTTTGACAATAAAATTTAAAGCATTTGAACTTTTAGGGTATGTTCACATGGCTTATTTTGAAGCTTTATTTCCCCCAAATGTATTGCGCAAAATTACGCGGCGAAAAAATCCCGGCCCGGGCAATTGTGGGTTAATCCATTGTTTTCATGGGAAAAACTATGGTTTTACGCGTCTTCCCTCTTAAGAAAGTGACATGTCTAATTTTTCGCGGAGGGCTGCCATCCCTACCGTGTTTTTCGGGGAGTATGCGTGATAAAGCGCAAAACCCCAAAAATCCCCCGGGGCCGTTTTGGCAGGCCTATTTTTAAGCCCCTGAAAATTTACACCGTGTGAAATACCCTTGGGCCTCAGGATCAGTGCTCATAGGGTTTGGGTTTCAAAGGCCCACGAGGCCCTGCTTTAAAACATCAAAAAAACTTGTTTCACCGGCACTAGGCTAATGAAAAATTAACGGGTACTTTTTCCGGGAGACTGAAAGGGAATAGCACAGGGGGTACCACAGGTTTTTGAGCCGGGCCAAATCCTTTTGTTCCTGCAAAAAAAACATTTTAAAAGGGAAAACCTGCCCCCATAATTATACCCCCCCTTTGGGTGAGGGCGAAAAGCAAAGGGGGAAAAGCCCTGCGTTTCCAGTAATGGGGCCCCTTTATTCTGAAAGATGAAAGCAGTTTCAGGCTTTTAGGGTTTGTTCTCACAGTTTTTTTGGGAGGGGGTTTTTCGACGAGGGTTTTCGGAAGGTTTCGCCCCCAAAAACCCTCGCCCCAAAAACCCCCGAAAACACGCTTTTTTCAGAAGGGTTTTAGAGGGTTTGTTGGGGGAGTTTTTGGGTTTTAAAGGTTTTGGATGGGTTTTAAAAGAGGTTTTCCCCTTCAAATTAAGGGGCCCAGAACAAAAAACGCGCAGATTAAACGCCCCCTAAAAAACATTCAAAAAATTGACATGACACTTCTTTTTCATCATTTCCCCAAAAGGGAAAAAAAGGTAAAAAAACCTTGTCGTTGTTAAATTTACAACAAAGCTTTTACTTTGGGAAAATTCAAATGAAATGAAATGGGGGGGTGGTTTTGGAAGTATTTTGGTTTGGGGTTTTTGGGGCGAAGAAAAAAGCCTTTGGGGAAAACCCATGGCCCAAAGGTGTTTCAAATCGGGCTTTTTTTCCCCTTTGTTTTGCCAGGGGAGATTTAAGCTTCATTAAAGGTTAAAAAAGGTTTTGCCCGCCCACCAAAGTTATTCACATTTTTTTTCCCCCAAAAAAATTTTAAAAAGTAATAGGTTTAAACAGTTTTGAGTTGGGCAGGGCTAGCCTCTGGTGAAACCCGATAGCCGCCCACAATCAACTTTGCTAGTCACTGGTGAGCAAAAGTGGGAGCCTCCTCTTTTGTCAAAACCCCTTAGATGCCCCCAGTTTTATTGGCCCGCATTTAAGAGATTTTTTTTTAGTGGCCCGGGGGCAGTGTTATCTAGGTTCCTGGCACCTACATTTTTATAGAAGCAGTGACTATACCTTTCACTAGATTTAACTGTATGTTCATTTGTAGAAACAAACCAAAAATTGGACATATACTTACCATATGCCTAGACTTGGTTTGGCCCATGGGGTAGCAGCCAGGGTAAGCACCCTGTAGGCCCATGTGTAGTGGGCCCCTTGAAATCGGGGGAAAGGCAGAGAATAGAAAAATAAAAAAAAGGTCATGTGCAGTATGTGCAGTCATGCACAGGAGCTGTTGGGGGGCCCAAAAATCAAAATTACTGGCGGGCCCCCCAATCAACTCTTGGGGGCCCCTAGTAATCCCCCTGGTGGGTCCCTAGTAAACCCCGGTGGCTCCATGTTAAATCATGGTGGGGTCCATAGTCAACTCCCCGGTGGCTCCCTTTGTCAACTCCACTGGTGGCCCAAAACCCAAATCCTGGTGGCCCAAAAGCCCAAATCCCCTGGGGGCTCCATAATAATACTGGTGGCTCCCTAGTCAAATCCTTGGTGGCCCCAAAATCAATCCACTGGGGGCTCCCCTAGTCAAATCCATGGTGGTCCCTAGTAAATCCTGGTGGCTCCCTGTAACCCCAGGTGGCCCCCCAAAACCAATCCGGTGGCCCCCTAACCAATCCCCTGGGGCTCCCTAATCAAATCCATGGTGGCTCCATAGTCATCCACTGGTGGCTCATAAACAATCCATGGTGGCCCATACTCAACTCCCAAAAGGGGTCCCTAGTCAATCCCCGGTGGCTCCCTAGCAACTCCATGGTGGCTCCCCTAGTCAATCCCCTGCTGGTCCATAATCAACCCCCTGGTGGCTCCCAAAACCAACTCCATGGGGGCCTCCCTACTCAATCCCCCTGTGGTCTATAGTAACTCCCCCGGTGGCTCAATAATCAACTCCACTGGTGGCTCCATATTCAACTCCACTGGTGGCTCCATAATCAACTCCACTGGTGGCTCCATAATCACCTCCACTGGTGGCTCCATAGTCAACTCCACTGGTGGCTCCATAGTCAACTCCACTGGTGGCTCCATAGTTAACTCCACTGGTGGCTCCATAGTCAACTCCACTGGTGGCTCCATAGTCAACTCCACTGGTGGCCCCAAAACCAACTCCACTGGTGGAGTCCAGGCTTCCAGTTCAACATTGCATATGCCCACTTGTGGCATGGGATTACAGTGACAGACAATGGATTACAAAGATTCGTTCTATAGCAATATGGTGGAAAATATCAATCACTGGTTGGCTCATACAACTCACTGGTGGCTCATATCAACTCCCTGTGGTTTTATCAACTCCACTGGTGGCCCCAATAATCAACTCATGGGGGCCCTCCATATTAAAACCACTGGTGGTTTATTCAACTCACGGGTGGTCCATATACCCCATGGTTCCTAAAAATAAATCCTGGTGGCTCCATAGTCAATTCCACGTGGCCCCAAAATCACTCCCGGGGGGGCCCCAAAACCCAAACTCCAGGGTGGAGTCCGGGGTTTCCCCAGTTCAACATTGCATATGCCCACTTGTGGCATGGGATTACAGTGACAGACAATGGATTACAAAGGTTACAGTTGCTATAACTACAGGTGTTTACATGTATGTACATGAGACCTATGAAGGATTGTTTCTAGGGAGAGTGTGGTTTCTCATATGGGTGCCATATGAGGGCAAACAGAGGACCATTGAGTCTCTAATATGAAATTGCTTGTGATCCACATATTCAAGCGGACAAAAAGAGCACATAACACCATAAAATACCCAAATGTGACTCTGCTCGTCTACTCGAATCATTGTCAAGGGAACTCGATTACTAAGCAACAGTTACAGGAGCATTTAGTGTGGAACTATTCTCTAGTTATACAAATGTAGCAGGACTTGGAAGACGATTATATGCCAGCAATGCTGCGAAAGAAGGCAGCGCTGTATAACCTCCCAGTCACTGCAGGAAGCAAGAGGGAGACTGTCAGCATGGATACAATAGGATGGTGTCTTTCTAATTTAGGGCCTTATGTATGAAAGTTGTCTAGCAGTAAGACGGTCTCTGTTGCCCATAGCAACCAATCAGAACTCATTTATTTCATATAGTGCGGATAAAAGCTGAGCTTTGATTGGTTGCTATGGGCTCTGATTGGTTGCTATGGGCAACAGAGACCGTCTTTACTGTTACTGCTAGACAGTCTTCATACATAAAGTCCTAGTGCACTACTAAATCCCATCCCAGAATTATAAAACATATGGTTTCTGTCATTGGTATGCTTCTGTTAAAGTAAATAGCACAAGTAGCAGTGTATATCGGGTGAACCTAGCTTTAAAGGAAAGCGCTGCCTCTTGACTTTGGCTCTATAAAATTGCTAGTCCACGCCATCATCATCTCCCGCCTAGACTATTGCAACATCCTTCTCTGTGGCTTCCTGTTTAGCACTCTTGCTCCCCTTCAATCCATCCTCAACTTTGCTGCCCATCTTATCCACCTCTCTCCTCACTACTCCTCTGCCTCTCCCCTCTGCCAATCCTTCACTGGCTACCCATTGCCCAGTGAAAAACCCGTTCAAGTTAGCAACCTTGACCTACAAGGCTCTCCATGACCTTCCCTCCCTACATCTCTGCCCTAGTCTCCCGATATCCCCCCTCACACAATTTCGCTCCTCACAGCACCTTTTTCCTTGCTCTCCCCTTATCAGCTCCTCACAACAACCGTCTCCAAGACTTCTCCGTGTTCCCCCACACTCTGGAATCATGCCCCAACACATCAGACTCTCCTCCACTTTTACAACTTTAAAAATTGACCTGAAAATCCTTCTCTTCAGGAGCCTACAATTTAAAATAACCCCACTGCCTATACAAAATAACACAAACATCCCCGTCCCTCGCCTTATGTCTCTTTCATCCTCCATTGCAGGTTATAATACTTCATGCACCTTGCCTACCTACCTACCTTTCTGGGGCCCAGTCTACCTGCCACCTTATCTGCTTTCCTACCTACCTGAGATTTTACCTTCCTAGCTACCTGGGGAACTAAATTTCTGCCTACCTGTGGCCTGTTGATACTACCTCCCCTCCCTGGGGGTTTGCTATCTATTTCCCTAAAAGTGTGCCTGCCTCCCTACCTACTTGGGGCCTTTCCCTGCTTCTACCTGGCCCTTGCAACTATCTTTTATATGTACCCACCCGGGCTTGCCCATCTGCCTATTGGGCCCTTTAAAAGTTTGCCTTCTATATGGGCACTTATGGTGTTTTTAAAACAGTATGCGAGTTGTGTTTTACTTGTTTGCCAATTGGGATTAAATGGCGGTTAAATACAGCTCAAAGTTAAAAAGCAACTGATTCTTTCACTATATGGTCCTTTATGGGGGGTAAAATGTGGTTCGGTCTGAGTACATGGTTCACCCGTTTTTGGTTTATTGTATGGCAGGAAAATATGTTGCAGGCTTTAGTACAACTGGAGTACCAGTTATGGTCATGTATGGGGTAATTAAGTTGTAGGGCACCTGCGTACCTGGTATACAAAAATTATTTGGGCAATTTTGGCAGTAAAATTGTTACTGGTCTTTTTTCGTAATTGCTTTGGGGTTTTTATTCAGTCATTTGGTGGTAGTTTTTGGTCCCCTTCTGGCAATATAATTTGGGGCTTTTTGTAGTGCATTTTTGGAAAAGTTGGGCTTGGTTAGTGGGATTTGTTGGGTAGCAAAATGCTGATTTGTATGGTGGGTATTTAATCCTTGCATTATTAGTAACTGTTATGACTTTATTAAGAGGGAAAAAGTAACCTTACATGGTCGGGGGAAAGGGGATGTCAATGGAGGGGCCCATTTAGAAATTTACAGTGGGGCCCAGCATTCTCTAGTTAACTCCTTTCGAAAAACGTTTTCCCATTAGGTTGCACCCTTTTTTATTACTAGTAGTGTCCAGGTTCCCCGACGGTCCCCACCCCGTTTTTTTTAGGAAAACATGGAAAAGGCTTTTTGTTGCACTTGTTTGCAGTATGTGTGGTTAAGATACATGAGCTCAATGATTAGAAGGGGAGTCTATATACTTTTGGATATGTAATGTATCTACACAGTTGAGACACATTTTTATGACCTGATGAAGCTCATGAAGAAGTGACATGTGGTGAGCTGGTTAGGTGAAACTGCGGAGCACCAGGGGCCAATGAAGTTGGAGGTGAATGCTTTGAAGGGCTGAGGGTGGGCTGATCAAAAAAAGTTTAAACCACCCCCGACTATAAATTC